>JAYMTH010001603.1:0-14470 GCA_036897465.1 Pelargonium australe | reverse complement strand
CGTGTAGAACTTTCAATTGTGACACTTAACCCCGTAGAACTTTCAACTGTGACACTTAACCCTGTATAACTTTCAATTGTGACACTCAGCCCCTACGAACTTGGCAAAACACTATTTCGTCAGTTAAATCTAACTGAAATACACTCTCTCATCACATGCATGACACATGACCAATTAATTTTTCAAAATAGACATTTTACCTTTCTTTATCCTTTTAATTTTCAATTCAAACACTTTAAGCACTAGAATTTTCAAAATGTTGTCAGATTCTGAGAATTTTTGTCGGAGTCTAATTTCTTTTATGCCAAAAATTGAGAATTACTGTCGGAATAATTTTTTGTCGGAATCACAAAATACCCATCTTCAATGGAATCATATTCCGATGAAAAAATCATATTCCGACAATAATTCTAAGATTTCGGCATAAAAAGAAATTAGATTCCGGCAAAAATTCTTAGAATCTGGCAACATTTTGAAGATTACAATGCCGAAAGTGTTTGAATTGGAAATTAAAAGGATAAAGAATGGTAAAATGGGTATTTTGAAAAATTAATTGGTCATGTGTCATGCATTTGATGACAGAGGGTGTATTTTAGTTAGATTTAACTAACAAAATAGTGTTTTGCCAAGTTCATAGGGGTTGAGTGTCACAATTGAAAGTTTTACGGGGTTAAGTGTCACAGTTCTACGGGGTTAAGTGTCATAATTGAAAGTTTTACGGAGTTAAGTGTCATCAATGACTAGTACATAGTGGTTGTCTGTAATTACCCCTAAAGAAAATAAAGAACACAAACTATTTAGATATAGTGAGTATGATATTAATAATATCAATTATAATAAATCAAATGTATACACTCTTTTACCGTTTTTATGAATTGATTTTTACACATTGTTTACACGTGCATCGCACGGGATACCATGCTAGTTACAACTTATAATTAATGAGTTTTTACTTGTATTTTGCAAATGAGTCATTGTACCTTCTTTAAATATAACGACTAACTCTATGTATTCTTAGGTAGCGTTCGTTTAACAAATTTTAATTGAATTCCAAGGATTTTGGGACATGTTGGGTATTATATATTTGTAATTATTGCGTTCGTTTAACTTTTTTGGAAGGGCAAGTTTGTAATTAAAAAAATATTCTTTTTCCTAAGATTAGTTAAATAAATCTAAAATCTCAGGAATTGAAATACCATGGTTGAGGTGTTATTTCAATTTCTGCAAATTTTGAATAATTGAAATTATGGGAATCAGTGGACCCCACAAATTGAGGGTTTAAAATTGAGTATTCAAATGTAAGGAAAATAAGTTGTAATTATTTTAATTAAGTTAATGAAGAAATTAAACGAACGTCACGTAAGTCTTCGCACGAAACACTCTTAAAATTTTGGAGCTTCGTTTTCCCTCTTCTATCGACTTTTTTCCCCTTGGCCAACATCTCTCCGCCATTCGCCTCTTGGTGCTCATACCCAATCAATTGCATATATTTACGTATTTTCTTTTCTGCCTTCCAGCTTTTGTATTTTTTCGCTCTTGTTGAGCTATTTTATAAAACGTGCCGCTTGTTGGTAAAAAATATTGTGATAACAAGATATCTTATCTTGTAATATATGTGAAGTTGCATTTCATCATTTCACCAATGTGTGTTGTGTGTGTTGATTTAGAGGGAAATGGATAGAAGTAAAGTGGCAGCTGGAAATGAGAATAGAAAGTGAAAAGGAAAGGAGGAGGCAATGGGGATGTATTCAATTGAATGAGCAGCCATTTCATTTACTACAGCTACCCACCCAGCTACACCACATCCACATACTCATACTCTTCCTTTGGCTAATTGGGACCATTCTCATTTTCAATTTTAAGAGTTTATATATCAATTCATAATCATGAAAGAGGAAGATAGCATTAGAAACCAAACAAAGTTTAAGGAGATCGAAGAGATCGAACGCAAGAGATATTTTCACTCACGAATTCAGGTGTTGCCAACTGCGTCACTATCTTTAGGTCCAAATTAACATTATGTATCCAAAAGTAGTAGCCAATTTTTTGTAGGTATCCAAATTAAAGTTGTGGTGCCCAAATTTTCAATATTATCGGCCTAAAATCTAACCAGTTAGGTCGAATTTGTTTGATAACTATTTCAAATCAATAATCGGACCGAGGCTAGGGAATTGGAGGTTGAGGTCCGCGTCAGTATAGCATTCTTCCATTATAAAGAAAATGGGTATCGAGTCAAGGACACGACGTTGCGGATTAATGTCGCGTTATTGAGGTCAAATAAAGCATTTTTCGATCATCGAGGATATGCTAAATTAATTCGAGGTTGCGACACTAAAGATTGGTGTCACGACATTGCATTATGGTGCCCCTTTGTCGATCGTCGAGAGATTGGATAATTGGAGTACAATTGAATCAATGTCGTGTCATGAGGAGTTGAGATTGCGGTATTTTGGTTTGGAACTCACTTCTTCGATTTTTCAAATGATGTGATTATCAAGTGATCCAATTACCGAAACCACTTTAGCCCGCAGATATCCAATGAGCAATTTGATAGAGTAAAAAAATGTTTTCGATGACCTAATTGTATATTGAGTCCCTCTGATAATCATAACTATGTCTGACTTCGAACATGGTCAAGTCAATTGCGGCTCAGGTGGCTCTATCTTGGGTCAAAAATCTGGGTTGGAGGACGAAGGTCGTCCTTAAAGGTGATTCAGCTCAAGTAACTTTAGATTTCAAGATAGGATTCGAAAATGAGCAATTAGTACGATCAAATTAACCGCGCTTGTATTTGTGTTATTAAATATTTGAACTTTGTTATGTTCTCAAGTTTAATACAATCATGATTGAATAGCATATAACTCTCTATTAATTTCACTACTCATCTATAAAATTGAATATTCTCCTCGATCAATTATCAATTACCAAAACAATCTAACAATCTCATCTACATCTCATACACAATAAATTTGTGGACCACTCCAAAAAAATTTCTTAAAAATGGCCATCAATCAATCTTCAACATTGATGAGTGGTGGCCACATTTTAGGCCAAAGAAACAACAAATGTTGATCTCAATTAAAAAAAAAACTCCAAATTTCTCATGTGGTTTCCAGATAATAAGCAAACACAAACAGTAGTGGTATCTCCCAAATTGAGAACCAATCAATTCCATTCTCCTAATTTTGGCAAAACATAGTTTTTGTTTCTTTCTCTTTTTATTTTATTCTTTTCCTATTTTTGTCCATTTTTATTCTTTTCTTTTTGGTCTTCATTTCGCCTTGTCGGCCGCTAAGATCTCAACATGAATTTTCTGTTTTTTTGTTGCTATTATTTTTGTTCTGTTTTTGTTTTTTTTTTTTTTTTTTTTTTGTTTTGTTTTTGTAAAAGTAATGGGAATTTAGGTTTAAAGAAGTTGTTGAATCGGATAAATTTTCAACATCTAGAAACTAAAAATCTGGTATTTGGTCAAACAATTCTGCAACGTGCTAATTACATTTTCCACTTTATTTTCTCATGCTGTGTTTGACGTGGAAAAATTACATTAAAACTAAAAAGACTGGAATAATAAACTATTAACATGCTTAAAGCATTGTGTTGCTTTTTTGAAAAAGTATAATTCACATGTTTTGAGTTAAGCTTCGTTTTAATCATGTTTAACTATTTCTGCTAATCACTTTTCAATTGTTTCAGTTTAGTACAAAGTATACTATTAGGGTTTCAATTTAATTAGTTTATTATATTAAATTTAGTGATGGAAACCGTCTAAACTTTTTTTATTTTTTTTTTATTTTTAACTTTGCTAAACAAATGTAAAATGAATATGTTTTAATATAAAAGTGTTGACATGAAAAACTAGTAATAAATTAATATTTTGAATATAAGATAAGACATTACGACATGCAGAGTGATTTTTGAAGTAATACCTATCGTTATAAATAGCATCTTTGGGTTACAAAATGTCTTACTACTCCTTTGTCTTTTAAGCAACAACAGATGAATAAAGGATCTCGAGGGAACTGCTACAAGCAACGTCCCTATGCTCCCAGCGTGCAATGAGAGTGTGATTTACATTACGTGTTGGATTAACTTTTAAGAGCTCATTTGGTTAGCTTGTGCGGGTGTAATACTATAGTTGTCTACGAAGAACCTTCGATATCGAGCTTCTTAGGAAGTGGCATGAAAATACTCTTGAGAGCTCTTCCAAAAACTTGTTAGTGGCATGCGTATGGAAGCTCTGGAGAACGGTAGGCTCGCGGGAAGCGCATGAGAGCTCACTAAAAGAGTTTCACGTAAACGCCATGGAGGCTTCGCGGGAAGAAGTCGTGGGTTTTGGGAGTCTTCGAGTACATTGTCTGATCTTTGGGCGAATAAATCAAATTTCACTTCAAGTGATAACATGACGTTTGGATAACACATGTCAGTCTTCAAATATATTAATATATAAATTGCTACTAAATAATATTCTAAAAAGAAAAGAGAGATGATATATATTTAGTTTGAAAACAGCTTAAAAATAGTCAAAGTGATGTTACTGTAAATTCTTCATGGTTACCAGCTAGAGAGAGAGAGAGATGAAGTGGTACTGGTACGGTTGAAAAGGTGAATAGACGGGAAGAGTAGGGGCAATATCGGAACAAAAAGGGTGGCGTGCTTTAACGACATAAAAGCTCCTCCCTCTCAGCCACAGTCCCCTACTCTCTCTCTCTCTCTCTCTCTCTCTCTCACTCTCTCTCTTCCATTTTGCTGCAAAAACACAGACTACACACACAGAGACCATAGCGTAGCAGAACAGAGGAGACAGCTCCGTCAGTGCGAGCGATGAGAAAGAGAGCAACCATTGATTCATGAACAACATTACGAGCTCTTGAGATCACATATATACCGAGAGAGTTCATCGTTTCTTGAGATTTGCGCTTTAATATATATATTAAACAATTAATTCGAGATCTTACAGATCGGTCAGGACGATTTAAAGCAAAGGCGGCGACAATTTCTCTCTCTCTCTCTCTCTCTCTGCCACACCCATCAACAGGAGGAGGAGGAGAAGCAGAAGAAAATTACCCATATCCCAAGTTTTTTCATTTTCCTTCTCTTTCTGACGCCATTTTCTCTCCATCCAAACACCCCCCTCTCTCTCTCTCCTGAGCGCGGCGTCGTCATCATCATCAATGTCATAGCTGAGTCCCAATGCTTAATAGTCTCCCTACGCCATCATGTTGATGCTGCCGCTGCTGCTTCGGCGATAGATAGCGTGTTTTGCTTTCACTGATATTAAAGGTCAGTCTGTGGAAAAATCCTCCAGTTTTTTGGGCTTGGCTTTACGTTTTGTTCGGAATTTTTGTCTCTCTGCCCGGCGAGTTCAGGGGAGAGGAGAGAAGAGAAGGTCGAAGCAGTTGCAGAGGAATCTTTTCTGTGAAAATCATGAAGTTCATGAAATTGGGGTCCAAGCCTGATGCATTTCAAGCTGATGGCAAAACTATCAGGTGAGCGAAGCTTTCTGTTCCTCTTTTTTTTTTTCTTTTCTTTTTTGTAATTTTCTGCTTTTGGTGTGTGTTTTGAGAAGAAACAGAATGGAAGATTTTGGCAGGAATTTTAGTTCCTCTTCCTTTCTCCTTTTGTGTTTCCCTCAAGATCTAAACTGATATTCAGGGCTGTGCAGATTTTTCTTCATTTTGTATATTCAAGTTGACATTTTTTCTGGGGGTGAAACCATGCATTTTGTCTAGTTTATTTTGGGATTTCTGGGAAGATTCATAAGAACAGTAATTTTCATTAGTATCTGTTTCTTCCAATAATAGTGGTGAACTTTTGTTTGGATGCTAGAGAGTTAGTTGGTTGGAACTTGGGAGTTTAATTAATATTGCTTACCATTTTTACAATAATATGGAAGGAAAAATTTAGGAAATTTATCACATGGATGTCAAAAAGACAGTGAAAAAAGAAGAAGAAGAGAAATGTCTAGTTATCTGAGAACCATACAGGTTGTGGTCCTGTGACTGAACTGTCCTCTTATTAGTTAGGTGCCTTGGTGGTCCAAATGAGGTAAAGTTACATTGGGTACCAAAAGATGTTTAACATTCACAGGTATCAAACATGCAAGCAGCTTTTTCTCTGTAAATGATGGTAGTATTTGTTTCAGACTTTCACCCTATCATTTACATATCTGATCTCCTAATTAGTACTAATGGGTGAGTGTAAAGTTACTTTTGTGAAATTATAAATCAAAATAAGATGAGGAACATTAGTTTTCCCCCTTGTAGAGATGGTGAATACAGCAGATATGGTTATGAAATATCATCACTACAGTTGTGTGGGTGTTTGATTGGTTTTGTTCCCAGACTGTGTGAACTGAATCGTAATGCTTTGTTCATTTCCTGAAAGCTCCTAGAAAAAGTAGTATGGCGCATAATAATATTGTGTGGTTTGTCGGCTAGTATAAGAAGTCTTAGCTATCAAGTTTCTTAGAGTTGTATGTTACTGGTGTTGCATTGCTATGGTATTTAGATGTTGACCTACGTTTGTTGCTACCGTCTAGGCTATTTGGCTTATCATGAAATTGATATAGGGATCACTTTTTGTAATTGACCTTGAGTATTCTCAAATTCCATGCTAAAGAATGAGTTTGCTGCTCTTTGTTACTTCAGTGGAGCATTTCACATGCATGGTCATGTGTAATGAGTTAGCTCTGCATTAAGTGCAGAATTATGACTTATGACTGTCAGGTTGCGTCAATCTTTTTCAGTTTTCATGCACTGGCTAATGAATCATGATTTGCATGTAAAATTTGTAGCTTTTACTTTTGTTTGTATTTGTGGCGGAAAACTAATGTCAACTGTTGCAGGTATGTGTCATCTGATCTGGTGACGGATTGCACTGTTATTGTTGGTGATGTGAAGTTTAACCTTCATAAGGTATTTATCGTGTTTTTTTTCTCACATTAAATTGGATATATTGGACTTCCTGATAAAAATACCTGTGGTTTCACTTGAATCACTTCACGTCTTCGTAGCTAAATGGCTATTTAAAATTTCTTATTTGTTTTATTCTACCTTGTTGCAGTTTCCTCTTCTGTCCAAGAGCAATTACATGCAAAAACTAGTTCTGAAGGCTGATGAGGAGAAATCTGAAGAAATACATATAGTTGATTTTCCTGGTGGGCCAAAAGCTTTTGAGATATGTGCGAAATTCTGCTATGGAATGACTGTTACTCTCAATGCTTACAATGTTGTGGCTACTCGTTGTGCTGCTGAGTACCTTCAGATGACGGAGGATGTTGATCGAGGAAACCTTATATTTAAAATTGAGGTATTTCTAAATTCCAGTATCTTTCGTAGCTGGAAAGATTCAATAATTGTTCTCCAAACCACCAAATCACTTCTGCCATGGTCTGAAGATCTGAAGATTGTTGGAAGATGTGTTGATTCTATTGCTTCAAAGACATCTGTGGACCCTACAAACATTACATGGTCTTACACTCATAACAGAAAATTAGCAGTGGTAGATAAAATTGTAGAACATGGAATGAAATTCCAAGATAAAATGGAATCTGTACCAAAAGATTGGTGGGTTGAAGATATATGTGAGCTAGAAATTGATCTTTACAAGCGAGTTATGATTGCTGTGAAATCAAAGGGAAGGATGGATGAGAATGTGATTGGGGAGGCGCTGAAAACTTACGCAGTTAGATGGTTGCCAGACTCTGTTGATGCTTTGGTTTCTGACGTTCATACTCAGAGGAACAGATCTCTCGTGGAAACAATTATTTGCTTATTGCCGTCTGATAAGGGTGTAGGTTGTTCATGTAGGTTTTTGCTGAAATTGCTGAAGGTTGCCATCTTGATTGGGGCAGATGATTTAGCAAGAGAAGATTTGGTGGAGCGGATCAGTTTGAAGTTGCATGAGGCTTTCGTTAATGATATATTGATCCCAGCCCGGTCTCCCCAAACAACTAAATACGATGTTGAATTGGTGCAGTGCATTGTGAATCGTTTTGTGGTGCGAGAGAAAGGTAGTCAGTGTTTTGATGTTGAGAAGAAGGGGACTGGTGATTTTATTTTAGAGCATGGTTCTTTGTTGACTGTTGGTCGGTTGGTTGATGGGTATCTTGCAGAAATTGCAACAGATCCAAATCTGTCTCTTTCCAGTTTCATTGACTTGTCACTGGTAATTCCCGACTCAGCAAGGCCCATTCATGACGGGCTGTACAAGGCAATTGACGTATACCTAAAGGTAATATTATTTCTACCTTTTGTGTTTATCTTAAGAGTTGTATTTGTTAATATTTTGAAACATATCCACTGTTTTTGCCATAGTTATTCACTAGTTGGGTATTGGAAGACTGTAGAACAGATATTTCTTTAATTGCTAAATGATTGCTCGCACTATCGCTAGCTCTTGTACTTGTGTAATGGAGGATAATCTTTTTGCCCTGTTGCATTTTGTTTTGGTGCATGATTTGATGTGTTGTTATTCGTTCAGGTTCACCCTAGCTTATCAAAGGCTGAACGGAAGAAACTATGCGGGCTCATGGATGTGAAGAAACTGACAATGGACGCCTCAATGCACGCTGCTCAGAATGAGAGGCTTCCACTACGGGTTGTGGTCCAAGTTCTCTTCTTTGAGCAGGTCAGAGCAGCTGCCGGAGCTCAAGCCCTCAACAACAGTCGCGATTCATTGCGTTCCACAACAAACACAGAGGAAGAAAGCGAGAAGAACGATACAGACAACAGCAGGTCCCTCAAGAAACAGATAAACGAGATGAAGATAAAGGAAGAGGAGTATCAGAAAAACGGAAAGTTGAGCAAGAAAAATAGCAAGAGCAGCAGAAGCGGCGCGCAGTTGGTGCCTTCCAGGTCGAGAAGAATATTCGACAAACTCTGGGGTGTAGGAGGGAAAGGAGGAGGAGGAGGAGAGAACAAGAGCTCGGAGACATCTGGGAGCTCACAGAGCCCAACTTCATTGGTTCCGGGGGACACCAAGTCCTCAGATTCATCTGCAACTGCAAGACACAGGAGGCATTCCATCTCCTAGAGAGTAAACGGTGGTACTTGTTGCTTGCTTGCAAGTGTAAAAAGAAATGGTAGTTTTTTGTTGCTGAATGTGTATTAGCTTCATCTTTTTCTTTTTCTATCTGCAAAGTTATGTATGTGCTTTGGGTAGGGTTGTTATTATGCAGGAAAAAATGTAATCAGTTTTTGTTCAAGTTCTTATATTCCTTGGTATAAATTGTAGAATCATCTCTTTATCTTAATATTATTGTATCATTTTGTCACTTGGGATCAGTTTTTTGTATTAGAAATTTCATGTTTTATCAGCCAATCTTTATTTATGCATATAATGCATGCATAGGTGGTTCAAGCTTAATTTTGTACCACCTATGCATACATTATACAGGTCATCAATACACCAAACTATGTGTATGAAATGCAAAAATAAACAAAGACATTGTTATGTAATTCATTTAATTTTGATTGACTATCTAATTCATTTAATACAAGATTTTGGTATCAAAACACTCTAGAGAAAAAAAATCTCAATCATGATTTCTCATGTCACGTCACCAAATAACACCGTATCCGTTACAATGAATTTGTGGGTGCACAACATCGTTTAATTTGTGTATTAACTTTGAGTCTCAATCAATAAATCATGTCTGATATTTCAGACACTGTAATTTATTTATTTTTGATTTTAATCCTGGTATTTCCAAAACGGGCCCACGATCAGCACCTCTATAACACATTTAGACTAAAACTCAAAATCTCATGTTAAGCTGAAACAAACTCTTACCGATTAAACAGCGCTTGACGTTGGACACTCTAAATTTAATTTGAAAATATAGCTGTAATATTCACTAAAGAATAGTTGGAAGTAACAAAATAAAAGTCAACCGAGTGTCCAAGATAAGACTCCAATCAATCAAATACTCCGTATTCAATTTCATCTTCCTCGTTTTGCTGTGCTCTGAAAACGGAACGGAAAGATGCAAGTTTCTTGGAGTCTCGGAAAAAGCATTTCCATTTTTGTATATCTCTTATTCGCGATTCTCTCTCTGCACCCAACACTCTCTGTATCATCTTCATCGTCTCATCACTGCAAAGCATGGCTCGTCCAATCTATCCCCACCGATATGCCTCACCTCCCTCCCGTCCCCGGCGTCCTCTCCACCGGTACTATATTTCTATTTTTGGAATTTTTGGCCTGAAAGGCGGTGACTTTTTGGGCTAATCCCAAATGGGCAGTTTCTTTCCGTTTCGATTGTGTACTGACAAGAGCCAATTCTGTGATTTTTGTTGTTAGCCGATGTGTTCCGGTGGTTGGCCGGCAACGCAACTCGGCAGCTGGACATAATAGCACAGTACTGGCAGTTTAAGGGACACCCTGATGATCCTCGCTCCGGGGATTATGGATATTCCCAAGATGATATGCACAGATTTGGTGCTCATCAAGGCTATAGTGTTTACAAATCCATTGAAAAAGCTGCTGATCGCAATGTTTCTATCAGGTTTCTACTTTCATATGGCTCATCAATGTTGTTGTATACTGTTGTTGAGGTTTCTACTTTCATATGTCTAAACTAGCATTTGCTTGGCTAAAATAATTTAACCTGGAAATAGGAAAAACCCTATTTTAGTTATCACTTTGGGCTCTTTCCGTCTCAAAATGAGTGTAATTGTTTATATTTTGAGAAAAATTAAGGAGAAGTGAATTAGTGATCACGTGTTAAAAGATTACTAACTAACTTGTTATAAGGATACTATTTACAATTCATGTACGACTAAATGTCATAGAAATGAGAAGACTATTTTCATTTTGGGACGGATGAAGTAATTTTCTTGCTTTGGTGAAAAAGAAGTGAACATTTCCCTAATTGATTTGAATAAGAGAAATGGATGATATTTTTATTCCTTGTGTAACTAATTAGTGTTTAATTAAACATGTGGTTTCTTTTTCTTGAGGAAGTGTATGACTAGGTGGAAAGTTATGTTTCATTTTCTTTTCTCTTTTGCATCTTAATTAAAAAAGCCCTACTAATAATTGCATTTGTTCTCTTTATAAAAGATAGAATATATTAGCTTTTTTCACTTCTAAACTCACATTGTCTTTGTGTTGTTCTTAGGCTATTACAACACTCAGGTGTATATCCTGACTACACCAAGGAACCGTCGGATATTGCTTCAGGAAGGCCGAATGTAAAAAGTGTAACTTTACTACTCAATGAATGGTGGGGCTCTGGCATTGTCCATACAAAAGTTTGGATATCAGATCGTCGTGATGTATATATTGGATCTGCAAACAATGATTGGAAATCTCTCACTCAGGTACTTTGGCATCATGGCATGTTATAAATAAAAAATTATAAACTTTTTCTTAAACATCTTTCTGAGAAAGAGAGTACATATATTGCATCTTCAAACACATTAATTTGTTTGTGTATTTCACTACTCTAGCTGTGTTAAATGTTAATGCTTTGGTTGCCGGTTGAATGATGTGGTAACGTTTCCTGATTTTAAAATTCCTGCAGGTAAAGGAATTGGGCATTTATCTTGCTGATTGTCCAACGATAGCCGAAAAGGTTGAGGTATACAATAACAATTTATGGAAACTTTCGTCACTGAATGCTACTGCTTACACAACAACAATATGGGATCAAGAATGGCAGATCAATAGAACTGTTCCTTGCTGGTCACATTTTGTCCCTTCTGAACTGAGATGCAGGTATGCAAAGAGAGTTATGTCTAGTTTGCTTTAAATTTTTGTTCTTCAGGCTTTACTATATTGTAGATGAAGTTACACAGTGATTCAAATTTCTTTCCCTTTTGGTAGATGTCTGGAAACTTTGATATTCAACAATTCCTTATCTAGTTCTCATTAACGAAGGGTGATTCCCCATGCTACCGTGCATCTTACGCAATGTTTGAACCCTGGATTATTCATCACGCTGTCATTGCTTAGCTATAGAGCAGTTGGCTTGAGTGTTTTTGAAAATTGATTATATTAACTTAGTAATAATAGGATATAAAAATTAAAACGTCTAACTGCTTATCAGTGTAAGTGTGAAACATAAGTAAGAACTTAGTGGATCTTGTACAGTGTTAAACGGTTAGAAGTCCTCTATTTTGTTATTCTGGTGGTATTTTTTGAAAGAGAAAAATTACATGAATATCGCTGGCTTTGCCAATTTGGGGACATTCTGTACTGATTGATTGATATATTTTGTTGATAAAGATGCTTATTTCTTGTTTATCTCTGATTGGTTTCAGTGCAAGTACAGTTTTTAACAGTCAGTGATAGATATACGAGTCAAATCTTTGTTTATTCTGTTCATATGGTTTTATGTTACCATGAATTATTTCATTACAAAGCATATGGGAAGCATGTATTGTGAGTCACGCCTGTGGTTATATAGTACTTGTAGACAAACGAAGCATATGAACCTTGCTTTTATGTTGAAGTTGAACCTCTTTGAAGGTTAAATCCCTGAAAGGTTTTTATCAGAGGTTTGACATTATTTAGCTATATCATGACAGATCACCTCTTCCTGAATTTGTGAAGACTCCGCATGTAGCAGGCTATCCAATACTTTCAGATCCTCACATGTTTCACATGCAAATTCAGACTCTGGGACACAAATATTCAACCGTACAGCCTCAATATAGCTTCCTCTCTTTTGCTCCTCCAGAGGTAACTGGCCAGTTCCTAATAATTTGTTTGCCTACCTGTTTTGATTTTGATGTTCACTGTAGAATGTAGGAGGTCATTTGGGCTTAAAGTTATGTCTCTTTCTAACATAGTATAAATGAACAGATTGTCGTTTATAATTAGAGTAGATAGCCCTAATCGCCCTTATGGATTTAATGCCATTTCTTGAACCTAACATGTGTAAACTCAATTGACCTGTTTATGGGAACAAATAAGTGTCCTCTCATGTTCCAAGATGTACATCCAACTGATGTAGGGAACCAATAGACTTTTCCTTTCCTCGTGGTATTGTATCTTCTTTTTTCTGGTGTAAGAAACATTTGTTTCTTGTCAGAACAGTCTATTTAATGTTCCTACTTCCTATATACACTACAGTTGTTTAATTATCTTTGCAACGACTACATTTGTTTGATTCGAGAGCATTATGTTACATGTATAAAGAATAACGATACTTAAACATACCCAAACGATATATCTTTAAATTCTCAATGTGCGTAATTATGAATGCTCTATCATTCTGATGCAATATATGCTCTGCAGCTGTCTTTCGGCAAGTACCAGACTGATGAACAGGCATGGGTTGATACCATCAAATCTGTTAGCAATGGGGCCGTTGTTCGAATCAATACTATGGACTGGCTTGGTCAATCCCAATATATGGAGCAAACAGTTTACTGGTCTTCTCTTTCCTCTGCAATATCAGAGGTAGCTTCCAAATTCTCGGCATTTATGTTCAGTCTCTGCTGAGGAAGTGTCTAGACTTGAAGTTCTTGACCAATATTTTGATTGTTGATCTAAATACTAACATACGTTTGACAAATTAGCATTGATTCTTGCACCTTACACGTATCAAATGATGTTCTCTACAACCTTATCAGATGTTTCATATTCTAGTTTCTAACGACATTGATGAATGATAGGTTATCTTCTCCAAGCATGCAACAGTGAAGATACTGGTAGCATACTGGTCTCATTTCATCGACAACACGGATCAATATCTGAAATCTCTCCTATACTCCAATGTACTATGCTCTTCTTCAAAGTACAACAAATGTTCCGGCAAAGTTGAGATCAAGTATTACAAAGTTCCGGGCTTCAACCAGACAGGACCTGCCACCAAGAATGGAACTAGTACTGGAAACATTTATCCGGGTTATACGAGAGTCAACCATGGAAAATATGCAGTGAGCGATGTGCGAGCCCACGTTGGGACAAGCAATCTGGTATGGGACTACTTCTATACAACAGCTGGTGTTAGCTTTGGAACATACAATGGTGCCATTGTTTCACAACTTCAGGAAATCTTTGATGCTGACTGGAATTCACCATATGCAGTTCCTGTTGCAGAGTTGGAAGATGGAGTTTACACTAGCTAACATTGCTTGTATTAGATCTTTCATTTCTGTTGGAATTCTGTGTATATTTGTTACTGAAATAATCAAATAAAGATGTGCATTTGCTAGGGATTGGATAATTAATTTCTCCTTTCAAAGCTCCATTTTGTTTGATTACGAGAAAAAAGAAAAAAAGAAGGTATAAATAAAAATAGAATTTTGAATTATTTTCATCAACTCAGATTATGTTTTGACCAAATTTGGTCCATGAACTTTTTTTGGACACAAATGGTTATCGAATTTTTATATATCGACTCAAAATGGCAATTGCTTTTAGAGCTTATATTAAAAATGTATGGTCCAAGATAGGTAAAAAAACATGTAAGTTCAAGGGTAATTTGGGTCAATAAAATTCAGGGACCAAATTAGAT
>JAYMTH010001602.1:0-14476 GCA_036897465.1 Pelargonium australe | reverse complement strand
TTTAAATGAGGTGTCATCACCTTATTAGTTTAACTGATATAACTTTATATCAGTTAACTGATATACATTAAACCCTAAAATAAGTTAAACAGGCATTTAATTAAGGAAAATTCCCTGAAATGCTCCTATACAAAATTGTATTATGACTCGAGTAATAAGGAACCAACAACTCAGGATCCTCCCGTAACACTGCCATTAAAGATCTCAATGGTATCGCCAGGAGCGACATGGTGCCACCGAAACGACCTGTCGTCGTCCATCACGTTCTGTTTGTAGATAAAGAAGTAACCTTCTGGAGGGAGATGGAAATGGTGTCTCTGGTGCAGTTTCTGCAGCTCCTTCCTCAGCTCTCCAACATTATCCGACGCGCTCACGTCCACCGGAATCTTCATGTTCCCGCTCTTCGGCAACACCATCACCCTCATCTTTTTGTTCCCATTCCCATTATTATTACAATTATTATTATTAGAATTCACGTTGTTATTAACGGTCCCTGACGGCGAATTCGCCACTAACGGCCTCACAACAACATGAGGATCCGAAGAATTGGTATTGTTTTCCGAATTCGGGTCGCAATCGCGGACCGACGGCGAATTGTTGTTCTCTGGCGGTAATTGACGATCGGGAGTGCTCGCGGCGGCGGACGGCGGCGGGAGTTTGCTGGGAGGGGGAGGATCGTCGGCGGCAGGGGCGGCGGAATCGTCGGCGATGAGAAGCTGAATGTTGGAGTTTTCTAGAATGAGGCATTTGTCGATGTCGAGGTCGTCGTGGAGGACTCGGCCGTCGAAGATAAGGGTCTGTTTGGATACAGAAATGCCCTGGTATTTCTGGATCTTCTCTTTTATCTCCAGCACTGTGTCCCAGTAACCCAGTTCTATGCTAAATTTTCCTCTTTGGCTTTCAAAAATCACATCCATTTTTTTTTTCTGTTTTTATAATTTTATTTCTTGTATTTCTCTGGTTTCTTTGTTGTGTATTTATATGTACAGAATGTAATTGAAGGTGCTTGCTTATGAATGTAGCAATTGCTTGATTTGTTTTGGAATAAATATAGTAATTAGGAATGTAATCAAAGTGGGATCCGATATATTTGCTTGCCAGTTCCGATTTTGTTAGCTCTACTTGGATTCAAATTGAACACAAAATTATAGCAATATGATAATACAGTATCGTAAAAGATCTTTTTATAAACTTGAATTTTTTTTTTTCCTTTTTCTATTTAAATTTCAAGATTGGTAATCCAAATTATTATATTTGATCCCGAATTGTGTTTTAGCCTAACTACAGTTCAAAAAAAAGAAAGTTAATATATTTTGATTATTATTAAGGTTTAATACATGCTGACCCCCACTTATTGGAAACTCACCATTGAGTTCTTTAACTGAAAAAAATCACACCAGACCCGTAATTGGTCATGTGGGTCTCACCGTTAGATTGACCTAACAATCCGTTAGTTGGGATGATGTGGCGTTGATGTAACATTTAATAATATTTTAACGTAATTAAAAATTAAAAATGACATGTATCGCTTAATGATTGGTACGAAACTAATTAAATAATCCTTCCATCTTTTTTATTTTCTCATTCACACCATCCCCTTCCTCTAGCTATCTAACCAACACAAACTCAATCCATGACCTGCCAATTCTCAGTTTCCAATTACAACTAATTTCCCAAATTTTTAAAACAAAATCAAAACCTTAAATTTAAAATCTTCCCCAAAAACAGCGGCGATTGCTGTTTCTGAGAACGAGAACTGTCGGAACACGTCATATAGGTCTAGAGCCTTGCCGCCAGCCCGATTCGAGAGCAGCAAAAGGAGGCAAGTCTCAATCTCGGCGTTGGATGGTTTCGTTCTCGTGACTCGCCGATTTATGAATGGTTCTGCAACTTTCTGGCGATTGGACCGAAGATTGAACCAGGCAGGGAAGGCGGCGATTCACGGTTGGATGGTTCTCCCTCCGCCTCCTCCTCCTTCTCAGACCCCGCCGCTTCCCACCTCCTCCTCGTCTCCTCCACTCCTCTGCTTGTCCACCGCCCCTCTCGTCGTTGTCGAGTTTCAGAATGCTAGAGAAGCGAAAAAGTAAGAGGTTTGAGTGAGAAAAGAGAGAGAGGGTGGGGGTCGGGTTTGAGTGTAAAATTAAAAAAGAATAAAGATAAAACTGTAAATTAATATTGTTCAATTCATTTTGAACCAATCAATAAGCAAGATGTGTCTCATTTTATTTAAATGTAATATTAAACCCCAACTAACAAATCTGTTAGGTCAAACTAATAGTGGGACTCGGATAACC
This sequence comes from Pelargonium australe, assembly GCA_036897465.1. Taxonomy (NCBI): domain Eukaryota; kingdom Viridiplantae; phylum Streptophyta; class Magnoliopsida; order Geraniales; family Geraniaceae; genus Pelargonium; species Pelargonium australe. Next base: position 12,182 of record JAYMTH010001602.1, on the reverse strand, counting down.
AATTTTTCTTAATAAGGGGGACTGATGTCGCTTTTTTTTTTTTTTTGTGGGCCTGCCTGGTGAGTTTCCAATATGTGGAGGGTCATCAGGGTATTAGACCCTATTATTAATAAATGTTCATTCGCACAAGCTAGTATAGACTCGCAGAACAGACATGTTACTTTGAGAAGAAGTCTTGAATCTAAAACGTTACTTGGAGAAGAAGTATTTGCTAATATTGTCATTATTTAATAGTACTGTAGTTTCATATTATGTTTTATTTCCTATTCCTATATAAATTGTTATTATATATAGGCAACTATTGTATATAAACCAATATACGAATAAGATTGTTACTCTCTCCAAATTCTAGTTTTGCATTCCTTCTCCCATTATTTCATGACAATTTTAAGTTTACTTGCAGGATTTTTATGATAAAAAAATACTAGATAAAAAAATCAAATTAACCATCGAGGGTGACCTTAATTTGTTTGCAGTACAACTGATCAAGTACTTATCAACTTGTAATACTGACACTGAAGTAAACTAGAGAAAATTGCATATAACTTCTGTAGGGTTACCACATAAAGCAGATGAGTCTCATGTACTTTCACTTGTGGCAGATAACTCATAGTATTGCCAATAATCAATTCTGTTATAGCACCGTTAGTTAAATATACGAAAAAACTAGAATACCCTTAAGAGATATTTTTATACAATCAAACAAGTCCTTAAGTTTGATTAAAATATTAAAAAAACCACAATTTAGGTCTTCTTCTCCAATCTTGTCACCGGTCACGAACAACCTCTGGCCACGACGTGCCTCCGGTCATGTAAAGCCTCCGGCCACATATTGCCTCCGGTCATAGCTTGTTCAGATCTGATTAGGGAACCTCCGCCAAGCCCTTTGCTCATGACCACCGACATTCTACTCTGTCAGCCCTCCGCTCACAGCCCTCAACAGCCACTCGGTCAGATCTGCTTGTGGCTGGTGTTGTCGGCTATGGCGGACAGTGGCTGGTGATGCCCTCTGACCAAGTCTGAACCAACTTCGGCCATGCACAACGAAAACTCTGATCTCAATCTTCAGCCACGATGGCGACGACTATAGCAATTAGGGTGTGCATGGGCGGGTACCCCGCCCATTGGGCCTCTGTTTGGGCCCAACCCGCTCACTACGGTATGGAAAAATTAAAATCGCTCAACCTCCAACCGAGAGTCCAAACTGTCCAATTTTTGTGTGTGGGTTATGGGCGGTTTCACGGGTTGACGATTAACCGCCCATCTAAATAGCTTTGGACCAATAATATTCTCAAAATGTCAATAAATTTTCAATTTATCATTGTAGAACGTAGAAAAATAAAAACTTAACAATATTACAAATGTAAACATGAAATTACAAAACAATAGAAAAACAAATTGTTATCTGAACTACAACTGTAAATCTACGTTACATCATGATTGTTTAACTAATTAAATATGAAAATTCAAAATACAAACATGCAAGTATAGATCTGGAACAATACAACTAGAACACAAAAAATACATCAGGGGTTTATGGTTAGAGGCTTAGAACATTTTAAATTTAGGGCAAGGATTAGTATGAAAGACAACATATATTTTGTCATTATATAATAATGAACTGATCATGCATTGACACGTGTACTCAAATCTTGTCCAAATCTATTTCAATTTCGAGGTTGAATTCAGGACCTAACCTCTTTGCAATTGACATGAATAAATATTTGTACAAAATAATGTGTCCATGATGGATACTGATGACACATACATTATTTTATTGATAAATTAATTGCACCAATACTAATACAAAAGTAGATAGTTAAAATAAGACACTAACCCGAGCATTGCCGGGTAAAAAACTAGTATTGTATATAAACTTGAATTAAAATCCTCGAAAGAGTTCAAGATGATTGTCACTGTGAAGAGATGATATCGAGAAAAGATCGAGTCAAATTAGATCAAGAACGGATACCTGAAGAACCTTGTTTCAGATGAGACTTTGAACCCTTGTTTCAATGCAATAAAAAATAGCAGTGTGAAATCATTCAGTTTCTTCATGTTTTCCTCAGTCTTTTGGTTTTCATACATTGTTTCATTCAACCGAATTTACAGTTTACACTTCACTACATTCGAACATGAACAGATCTTACTTAACTCGAAGGAAGCTTAAGTAAATTATTCAAGTCTAATATCTGTTTTTATTTTCTTTCATATTCCAACTCCACAGTTCGTACCTGCAGTTTCATGAAGACTTCTTGTTTAATGTCGGATCAGTAATGACCTGAGGCTTGAAGTCCGGCTTCATATATTGAGCAAGCAATTCTGCGTACAATTCATACCGAGCAGTCATTCGAAATCCCCACTTGTCTTTAAATTGTCTACACAGATTAAGATCCATGTCTGATATCATCAATCCATCCCTGAATCGGGAGAGCGATGGGGTGCAAGAAGCATCTGGTGCCGAGAAATGACTGGATCCATAGAAATGCCCAAAATCTGCATGCTGTGGCTTCCCATCACCCGAAGTGAATGGGTTCGGGAATACCTCAGTTCCAACGCGGTTGATTGACCCCACAAAGTAACTATTGGCTATTGCAGCATTTCGTGCCTGTAAACCATAACATGTCAATTAACATGAAGCAAGCAATCACAAACTGTTACAAGAAATACTGGTTTGTGATTAAAACTGGAGACCCAAAGCACAAGGCTCCAACTATTGTGAAGACTGGCAGAGAGGCTGTTTTCCATGACTTGAACCTGGTCACGAGGCTCACCTCATGTTAGGTAGTGCTTACCGGTTATACATAAGTTACTACTTGATTATTTCAATTCCAGTCACACTCTACTAAACGAGTATAGATATATGCATATGATTATATGAATTAACAATTAATGTAGTTGCATAATAGGTAGTAATCAGCCATGAATGACTTTCAAAGACAAAACAAATGGTATGGAAAATAACCTCGATAGGCCACATAGGTTCACTGAGTTGACCGACAGTGGCTGAGGGATTGAAAACAATCTCTGCACCATTTAACCCAAAAGTTAACCAATTCAAAGGATGGTGTCTCCCATAACATATATTAACACCAATCTTCCCATAAGCTGTCTCAAATACAGGATGCCCGGTATTTCCTTCCATGTAATATGTGCTCTCGTTGAAGTCCCCAACTCTAGGAATATGGTTCTGCCAAATGCCATACAAATTATGGGTTCATAATGGATCGTTGAAGATATCATAAAAACGTGAAGTCAACAAATCATTGCATTTACCTTACGATGCTTGCCAATTATATTCCCATGGTTTCCTATTATAACAGCAGTGTTCCATAGTGTCTCTCCATGATTAACATCTCTCTCGAGGATGGAACTTACAATGACCATATTATATTTCTTCGCAAGGTCCTGAAGAAATTGAGTTGATTCTCCATCAACAGGCTCTGCAAACTCACACCATTTCTTCTCCCGGGTGCAAAATGCAAAAGGCATCATCCATGCTTCCTGGATCATGCTTATATTGTTATGCTAACTTTTTCAGATTTCAATGAATCGCTCCTGAAAACACTTTTAACTTTCACCGTATGACTTACTTGCAAGCATAATATATTGACTCCCGATGCACCGGCAGCATGAATCATTGGCTGCAGTTTCTGGAATATAGCCCTCTTTTGGTCGAGAAATGGTGCAGTTGTTGGAAGAGCTATGGAGTTCTGAATAAGACCAACCCTAACAATTCGAGGCTCTCTCATCGCTTCTTTATCAGCGTTAAACTGAAATGCCTGAAAGATAAATATATACAATAATAGATCAATATACAATTCAAAACTATGACATGGTTATAGCTCAAGTCATTTCTTTCTTCTTAAAAAAAGTGACTGCATATAGCAGAGCCATTTTGCATAATTATACAGAGCCAGCAGAGAAATTGATGGTCATTTCATACTATGACGATAAATTGAATTTGAAGAGTTCGGATTTCCTAGAAATGCAGTGAACAAATTGTCACTGAGCCAATTGATGTTTGACGATATACTTGTGACTTGGGTACATATGTATATGAAAGCTCTCAGACCAAAACAATAAAAGAAATGGACACTTTCACCAAACATAATACAACTGGACCTCCCGACATGATTTGATGTATAAATAATTCAATCATCCCCTCTAAAAACAATGGACTCGTGAAAGGATTGAACCCGGCTTTTTATCTATCCAAGTGGAACACATTTCTCGTTCCATAACTAACTACGAATTAGTAGACTACTTTGCTTTCAGAACCTTTTCTTCCTTTTCATCAGAAGTCAGAGCTTCTGTAGCACTCAATTGAGTCCCACTTCTTTTAAAAATTTCTAAACAATGGTCACCGTGACGCTGTGTTTGAATCTCAATAATTGATACTGAGGTCATCATAATATTTCTCATGTTATCACTTCATAGCGTGTAACCAAGAGAGCCATGTTACGGAGCTAAACTATCAGGGCTTCACGTAGTATCTTGAAAGTTAAAATTAAAGAACAATAGAGCTTATGAGTACCTGAATGTCAAAATCATGTTCCGAAGAGAGAGCTTTAGCTGATTCAGGGAGAGCTATCCCTTGTACTGTCTTCCCACAGTTCAGCCCTAGAAGCAAGTTACTTACTTCCTGCATAACATGAAATGCAATATTATACTCCCTCCGTCCCAAAATGAGTGTCATCCTTTCTATTTTGAGAAAAATTAAGGAGAAGTTAGCTAGTGTGGTATGTTTACTATTTTATCCTCATGATCATGTGTTGAGGGATCTTAACTAACTTTTTATAAGGATAATATTGATAATTCATGCATAACTAACTTACTAGAAAAAGAAACAAGACACTCATTTTGGGACAAAAATGAAAATGAAACAAGACACTCATTTTGGGACGGAGGGAGTAGAAGTTTTCAAGATCTTCAATACCACAACAAACATCAGGAATATAGCCAATGTGTGAGCACGAACATGATACAATAGGCTTAGTGCAAGCCAATTCTCAACCAAAACAACTAAAAAGCAATCAAACAGTAATTAAGGTTCTTCGAAGTATGATTCACGGCCACTTCCAAACTGAGTGGTGTACCATGTAATGGGTAGCAGAAGAGAATTGTGTTCTTTTAATCATATATCATAAGCATCCAATAAACACAAAAATCAGCACGGGGAATCAGGAAACTGTTCATATCCCTAAAAATCATTAGTAACGTGACTGCTTCTAAAATGAAAACTATACTCATGCCAAGCACAGTCTCCTGCATGAAATTTACAAACCCCATCGGTGGTACTTTTCACTATAGACACCTAACACCAACATAATTAAACAAACTCAACAACCATTTACTCTTAAATGATCTTCACATAAACTGACCATCTAGAAACCAACACACAGACACACATCTAGCAAGATTCTTGATCCAAGAACATAAACAACAGAAAGTCAATTAAGGAAGTCATGAGTAAGTAATCAACTGATGCCAGCTAAATCCCTACACAGGAGTCAAAAACAAAACCTCTTCCGCGTAATTTTCCCAAATTTCCCATTTCAATTTTCCAGGATCACATCAAAACTAACTTAACTCATGATAGAATTTTATAATATAAAAAACGGCAAAAATCTAATCACTGAAACAATCTCAAATAGATACTGAACAGTGTAAAAAAAACACCATCTATCATTACAAAGCACTAAAATTCTTAAAACCCAACAAAAAAAAATCAAGGAAAAAGACCTGAAAAACTTGGGGCTTGAGATTGGCACTGAGGAGGCGATGGAGTGACTCGTACCCAGAAATTGAACCATCACTGAAGCTCTTGTTTTCCTCTGTACTTCCGTTTTCCATTCGGATGTCTTCGTTTCTGTCCATTTTTCTTTTCCCTCTGAACAAACAGAAAGTAGTGGATTTGGGTGAATATACACTTGATAAAAATTGAGTCTTTATGATACCCAGATTGGTTCTTGAGAATTTTTAAATGGAAAATTGGGTAACGTACAGGACAGGTTCATGTGAATAGTGGGACCAATGAGGTGTCGATAATGATGCCACGTGTCAGTCGCAGCCCGTACATCGGACAGCCACGTGTCAGTTGCAACTTCTCCAACTGCCATCCTTGAATGGCAGGTGAAAGAAAAGAATCCCGCTTTGAAGCACAGAGAAAAAACAGAATTTTTTTTTCATGAATCGCTGCTCTGATTTTCTCGGAGCTGAGAGAATTTTCTAAGTGCCGGGAAAAGGAAAAAGAAAATGGCGAGGAACGGCGAGGGAGAGGGAGCGCCGTCGAGGGCGGCGTCGGGAACGAGGCTGAGAGTGAGAACCGGACCGGACCCTTTCTTGGTGGTCTGTGGATGCTTCAAATTCTTGACTTCTGTAGCTGCCTTTCTCTGCATTGCCGTCAACGTTCTCTCCGCTGTTCGCTCCTTCAAGAACGGATCCGATGTACATTTTTTTTTGTCTCTCTCTCTATATATGAACGTGTGTTTCTATTTTTGAGGGTTTTGATGATTTTTAGTGTTGTGTATTGCAGATATTTGATGGAATCTTCCGGTGCTACGCCGTAGCTATTGCCTCTTTTGTGGTTCTTGCAGAGACTGAGTGGGGTTTCATCCTCAAGTTTTGGAAGGTTCTTCTTCTTGTTGTTTTTAGTGTTCAAGTTATAATCTTTCTTCTTTGAATATTTGGGGCAGAGTTGATTTTTGTGACAAGACTGAAAATTTTACTGCTTGCTGTAATTAGTTATTGTTTTTGGAACCAACTGAGAGAATGTTGGGCTTGTATGCATAGGAACAATGTAATTAAGTGAGAAAGTTTCTTCATGCGTTGACATATTGTGTTGCCAGATAATTCTAACCTTAGTAAGTCAGATGTTCAATAGTGTTAAGGGACTGATAGATGATACTGCAAATGAAATTTGACTCTACGGTACTTAAGATAAGATAATCACTGAAGTTGTTTGCTTATGTTGCTATATGGCCAGCTATGGATTTGCAGTAACACTGGGAATGACAAGATTAGGAATGAAGCTATTCAGTCACAAGTTTGGGTATGTCTAGCGTAGGGATGTTAATGATCCCGTGATGACAGATGAAAGGATTGAATTAGAAGAAACTAAATGGAGTAGAGGTGGGTCAAAGTCAACATGAATATATATATATATAAGACATGATAACACATGACTTAAGGAAGGAGATAGCATTAGACATGATGGACTGGAGGAGGTGAATTCGAGTCGAAGACAACAAAATTTGTGCTAAAAGGTTAAAGTAGACGACACCAAAGTTGTTTGGCAAATGGCTTGGTCATTGTTTGTTGTGGTTGTTGCCAATTAATGAACAATACTTCTTAAGTTGGGGGCTCTGACTCAAGATGGATTATATGATTGCTTTTTCTTTGTTGGGTAAAGAATATGTGTGGCATATCCCAACTTTCCATGGATTGAATTGGATTCAGTATTTTGTTTGCGCAACCTTGAAGTGTGGATATATATTGTGCATTCACAATTGTATTTAAGAGCATGCAAGTTTTTTCACTATTCAGTATTCACTATGTCCTCTTTTCGGCTTCTAGGCCCTTCACCGTGATAACATAATTAGTTGTTTTTTTTTGTCAGCAACATAATTAGTTGTTTACTATTCTCAGTCTAGGAATCTGCTGAGATTAATCACTCATCTTATAATCTGGTATTATGTCTCTAATGACATGTTGCAGGTGTTGGAATACTGGGTTGGCAGGGGAATGCTGCAAATTTTGTATGTCTTGCATTTTTATGAACTCTTGAATGTGTTTTCTTCCATGTATATCTCCTCTATGACTGCATTCGTTATTAGTTAGGCTTCAAGAACCTGATCAACCAGAATCCATTTACATCTGTCATAGTTCCTTTTTATATAAATTTTATAGATAGTTTTAACAATATGGCTGATATGCTAGTTGTTTGTCGGTTTAATTACATATATACTGAAGCAATATTGATCTCTTAATTCACAGCGTTGCTGTAATGACAAAAGCTTATCCAGAATATACTGAAGATCGGAAGGACCTTCTTCTTCTTCAAAATATTGCAGCCTATATGCTCCTTGCTTGTGGCCTACTGTATGTGATTTTGGTAAGATACTGGAAAAACAGAAACCTTATCTAGATTAAGTTGGATGTTTGATATTTCATTTGTATTTTTGGGCTATATACATTAGAAATTAAACTCGGTCATTTCATCAGTCTGAACTCAATGCTAACTGGCTGAATGGGAACTCATTTTCTTGATCAAGTAAATTTGGGTACCACATCGACCCGACTAATGCAGTCCATTTTATTCTAAATCATGTCTTACTAAGCTAAACCTCAAGAAGTAGTCCATTCAATCAACTATGCCCGATCAAAATTTAACCATGTGTTAAGGTCAGAGTATACCATGACTCTGTATCTGGGCTTTTTGCTTTGGGTTTAACATTTTTAGTGAAGTTTTGTTCTTGAAGATTAGCCGAGTACGGTTTTCTATGTTTCTTCTCCTACATTTCATTTCCTTTCCTTCTATTTGTTTCCCTTTATGAAACTAGTGCTCTTTTTGCCTCTGATCAAACTAATGTTCAGGGGATCTCATGCGTTGGATTTCTCAAGCGGTCGCGTCAAAAGAAAGAAATTTCTAAAGAGCAAGCAATCAAGGATCTGGAGGTAAGCTATCACGTGCCATTCTTCTTCTATAACCACCTACAAATAGACAAGAATGGAAGTAACATTTGTATTCTTTATATTGCTTCTTTTGTTTAAATTGCTTGAGAAGTTTTTCAGTTCAAGTGCTTCTGAATCATTTGATTACTAGACTTTTAATGTGTATGATGTTGTAATCCGACATGTTGATATAAATGCCATCTGCCTAATGTGAAGTTGCACAGGCTGCACGTTTCTTTGCTGAGTCCATATACTTTGTTTTTCAACTCCATCATTAAATGTTCGGAGCATACTGTTATTTTGTTTTCATACAAGGAATTCCATGCAAATAAGGAAACAACATGCCACATGAGGTTTTTCTAATTATCATAGGAGCATTATATGAATTCATTCTTGTAGCCTTATTGTTAGCATTAGGACTTATCTCATGCAAAGCGTATAGCTGTTTCTGATGTTAATGTTAATTTCTGAAAAAAAAAATTACTCACGATTGTTATGCATGTATCGATTTTGCTGCACTAATGTGTTCTTTTCTAACAACAACAGGAATTGGAGCGACGTAGGGAGGAACTTGAACAACTGCTAATTCCAGAAAGGCTTGAATAGTTCTGTGAGGCTCAAGGACTACATTGACCAGGCAATTTCCTAATGTGAATTTCATGTTTGATTGATTGTTTTGATGTTACTGAGTTGCTCCCTTATTTTTGTTTTTTAAGTGTATAGTTCATCAGAAAATGAATGTTTAGATTTTTTCAATTGAATATTGCAATATGCTGGATGTCTTAAACCAGATGTTGCCCCCATCTGCCCAAACAATTTTGTGCTTGCTTCAATATTCATCAAAATCGTTGTGCATTTAAGGAAGACGTCAGATCGATGTACGCTTTTTTATTCTCTTTGAAATTCATTTACATTGAAATAAGTTGCATTGTCAGACTGCAAGATTATATATGATGAGTTGGAGAAAAAGAACAATTAAAAGGGAAAATCTGTACGGAAAAAAAATTGTATTTCCTTACCAAAATTCACAGGATGGCCAATGATTTCCTGTAGCAATGCTATTTTACAGTCTGTAGTTGCAAACACATTCCAGTAGTAGTGAATCTAAATTTCGAAATGTATTTTTCAGGTAATTGAGACCACAATGCATGTTTCTATGTAATAAAATGTAGTTTTCAGAGGAAATCCCCAACAACATATGGACCAATATCTTTCTTTTCTTGTACTTCCTGTTTTCTTTGACAACTAATCTTCAGTGGCTTCATTCTTTCCAGATGAGCTCGAATTTTCGGAGAATTTTTCCCATCTTTGCTTGTTCTTCTCAACCGCTTTGACATTTTCTGCAAACTTCGTAAGCCCTTGACGCAATGCTCCAAAGTTTACACCTTTGCTAACATGGATGCATGTAACACCCATTTTGGAAACCTGCAAATATCAAAACAACTCTTTGATGTTCCTGTGTAGTGATACACAACATGATTCACCATCTTCAGATAATAAACTATACAACAAGTTAAGAACACATTAAGCTTTTCAATTTAAAATATATTTTATATATAGCAATTTATAAGTGTTCATGATTTTGAACTGTATAGAAAAAAAGAAAAAAGAAAAAAAGCTTGATAGCATGCCAAACTAAAATTAACATTATCAACAAGCAGCAATCCAATCCAATAAGTGATTAAAATTATGAAGATAAATTCAAGTCAAATAAGTAAACCAAGTCATTACAAACCATATTCATAAAGTTCAAACTAAAAATAATAATAATAATGTTACACAACCAAACAAAACTAAGTTTTTCAATCTATGGGCAACTTAATGCTTTTGTTTTTCAAAATATATAAAAATGATTTATTTTTTTGAATGATTTTTTTATTAAACGTGTCTGGGCATGTTAGGGACATGTCATAATTATTTTATATGAGAAATTTAATTATCGATACGTGTTTTGAACATGTGTTGGAAGTGTATTGGATTATGGCACTATGCTGAAGGAGAGTGTTCGGATCAACTTATAAATAGTATTTAAAAAAAGGGAGAATGTGATAAGTAGAAATTATAGTTAGATTTGAGGATGCTCAGTTAACTGTTTTGACAAAAATGTTTGTAAAGAGGGTCTAAGACATAGGTTCATTATAATCAGTTCTTTCAGTTACAAAACACATAATTAAACAATTGTGAACAGCTAGCTCAGAATAATCTAGTTTAATCAGATTATAAGTAACTCAAACACCCTCCAAGTCAGTATGGTATGCCAAGAACATGATGAGGAGGAACAAAAGGCATTCAAATGTAAAAAGAAGATGAGTACCGTTTGGATATTCCTGTCCTCATCATCAAAAAACAACATTGAGTTATAAGGAACGCCAGTTCTCGAGTGAATCCTTTGGAAATGCTCTGTTTTGTGTGTCCGACTGGAAAATATCTCCTGGACAATTAGAAGAAAATTAGCAGTAGAAATGGATGAGCCACAATTAGATTTACCATAATTTTGCATCACTAATCTTGCCAGTGAAAATAAACAAATGCATGCAACACAGTAAATAAATACGAGTGTTTGTTTTCAACAATAAGTTCTAGCTTACCTGGGCAACAAACATTGACTTCATGCTCAATTTGTCAAGAAATGTCCTCGCTATATCTGGGGTTGGAGATCTAGAAGCAATAGCAATATCGACGCCTTTGTCTTTGAGTGCATATAATATCCCTTTTGCTTGAGGATATAAAGATGGCATTTCACGTTTGGAACGACATTCACTGAAAAATAACCAGACACGAGTTGGCTTTAGGTATAGAAAATATCATAGTGTTTTCAAAAGTGTGCTAAACATTATTGTAGGCAACCATTCTTTTCACAGTTGTGAATAGATAACTTATGTGGAAGACTGAAGACATATCATTATAAAAGAAATCTCCACTTATTGAGACAATGGTATTGCTATAAAAGAAAGAAGTGAGCATAATGGCAAGCATCACTTTGAACATTATAGTTGTAATATAAGTTTCTGCGCCTTAGTAGATACTGATTCTCAGCATGTTAACAAACTATTAAAAATGGCAACAATAAACTGCTAATATGCTGGATTATAGAAATGATATATCGTTGATTATGTTTAACTACATCCCAGACAATGATAGTTTTGACACAAAAATGTTTAATTGTAGTAGTTATAGACTCCACCACAATTGAATTTATATGTAAACTTAACTCGCTAAAATCCACAAATACAAATGCTCACATATATATCTCTTGATTTCTAGTCAAACACAACATTATTTGTGATATCAAACATTATTCATACTCCCTTTGCATTGTGCAAACAAAAAAACCACTTAGCAGTAATTTCCAAGAAAAATATAGTCAGTGATGGCAGGGAATTATTTCTAAACATCATGCATTTTCTCTACATCATACTTCACACATCAATAGCAACCCCAATAGAAGAAGAAAAAATTGCCCTTTGATTTACTCAGTGTTTAAAAAAGCCCACTGAGGCGCGCCT
>JAYMTH010001601.1:0-14487 GCA_036897465.1 Pelargonium australe | reverse complement strand
CGTTGTTCCACCTTCGCGATACGATCATCCACTACCTCCATAACCCCCATTCGAACCGCCGGTTTTCATATCGACGCCATTTGATGCCTCATAGTATCATAGTTCACCACCGCTTGGGTCATGAATCGCCCTACAAATCTCCATTTCCGGCCACCACCGGCCTCCTCCACTTCCTTCTCGATCCACCTCAATCCCGCCTTCTTCCTCACCAGCAATCGCCAAAAGCCTCATCTCTCGCTCCAACCCACTGTCCATTTACACGTCTCGAAATCGGATCTCCCACAACACAAACCGAAAACGCAGTAACCGAGAAAAACACCCTCGCCTGAAACGACGACCTCCGACTCGCTCTTGCTGGACTCTGACCTCCTTCGCTCACCAGTGTTCAAGCCGCCGAAGTAGCACAGAAACCCTAAATGCCAAAATAGCATACACCCCGCTTGTTCTAATAATGTGTCACCTCGAAAACAAATAGGAATTAATTATAGGTTTAAAACAGAAGAAGATGGCAGGCAAACCACGATTTGGGTAGACATGATGTCAAGTTGATCCATAGAAAATAATAGAAAATGTGAGGGAGTGTGGGTTTGTGACCTAAACAAATGCATGCATGTCATGTGGACCTTCCATACATTAATGTTCACTGCACCTGCATCATGCCAATTCTATGCATTTCCTCGGACAATTTTTATTATTATTATTTAATTCCCTAGTTGGAATATTTATTGACTGACTATTCTATATCTACAAGAGGAAAAGGTCAAAAGTTTATTAGACTACACGATTTCTTTGTGCCTTTCACCTATAAGAAGAAGCACTAGTTTCACGACAAACACAAGTTTAAGATCCGCTTTTCGAACGTTGATTGAAATGGCAACCCCACAAAGCATCCCTTGTCGTTTAATATAGTGTATGTATGTCGGTTAGCGTACATTTTCAAATTCTTGAGCAACAACAAAAGATGCTTCTTAGGTTGACTTTTTACTATTTTTGCCTACATGCCCTTCTTCATTGATTTTTGATCTCGTGAGTTATGTTTTGAGAAGTGGAGTGGTTACGGTGTTTAGTATATAAGTGGATAAATTTATTTCTCCTTAAATAGCTTTTAAGTTACAGTAGAGCACTAGAACTTTCATGGTTAGGATGTTGATCTCCTTCATGTGGTTAGACGTTGTGTAATGGGCATACAATCTGCATATGCACACATGAGACCAGTGGTGGAGGGAGGGGTACGCCATTATAGGCCATGGCGTACCCCATATATATATATATAGTTTCAGTTATTCCTTTGCATAAAAGAGAAGTTAGCAAAGTGGTTACGTTTTGATGTTTAGTGTCTATGTCAGGGTGCAAATCCCTTCATTTTCATTATTGTTTTTACATTTTATATGGGTCAGAAAGCCCAAAAGCCCTTTCCCAAGTCTATTTTCACAAAAAAAAAAAAAAAAAAAATTGGACCTACCCTTTCATGTAAGTCTGGCTCCGCCACTGCATGAGACTGATGAGATGAGAGGTGATACTAGGAATTTGGAGTCTCATCTAGCTTAGCCATCTCGTCCACCTGATGCCGACCAGTTACATGGTCCCTTGAATATGACAATACTCGAGTCTAAGGTAGAGACATCGATCTCTAAGCAGTTTGATGTGAACAGACGTAATATTAGTCGTTTGGATAGTCATTTTCACTGCAGCCACCAAATACTTACAATAAGTTTACATATATATAGAATACATAAATTTATATATCATGCATGTTCTTCGTTATAAAAATATATATATGATGTTCAGGCAACGAGGCCAAGTGAAAAATGGCTTAGATTAAGTCGTCAGTCAAATTTAGGCTACTCATTAAAATTTTGGATGTAGCGGATTATTGCGTTCTCCTAAGTTCGTTAAAACAGATATGTGTGTTATTTTAACTAAGGGCTGAAGTGCAATCATCTTAAACTTATTGTCAACGACCGACTGAATTACCTGTGTTTTTAGGGATAATCACCCCTTGGGAGAGAAGATATGACATATTGGTATATAACACATGATGTCAAAAAACCAAGCCTAGCTAAAGAGATGAGAAGCCAAAAAACATGGTGAGATACCGAGAAACGTCATCTCCTGATGATAAGCTAGTAAACAATCATTATTTATCATAGAAAACGTTGTCATCTTCATCTTCATCTTCAACGTCATAAAACACATCATACAAAGCAAACGATAACTGGTAAAATGTCTAACAATGGCCATATAATGCAATATCTACTGCGGCAACAGAGACAAACATAATTATCCATAAACACGATTCTTCAGCAATATTTATATAAATTATATATATGATATATAACCATCCTATAGTTTCCTGTAGCTGCTCCATTCTCTATTCCTGCACAGAATTTCAACAGATTTCAGTCAATAGGCACAAATTAATACAGACGCAAACAAACATTATTGAAAAACAATCTGCAATTGGTATGATGCAGGTGATGCATCTAACATTAGTATACGCTACAATGAAAAGGGTGCGTGCACTACACATGACAACAAAAGGTTTTCCAGAATGCCCGACAAGAAGTTGGGAGTTGAAAATATATAGCTTCATGCCATAGATGTATAGTTGCACATTATCACCGTAAATATTCAGTTTCCATCCTTTGTTATAGCTTACAAGCCACCAAAACCATGGCTCGTGTATACATTTATCACTTCTTTCCCAATCACTGGGTACATATTTCAAGTCCAGGGTCATTTCCTAATAACTGGATGATGTAAGACAAGAGCGAGAATTGAGGAATTGATAGAAATAAGAAAATGCTGAAAAGATAGGGCATATTTTAGAAAAAGAATGGGTGAAGTTATAGATGAAATGTGGGAAATACTGACGAATTGGGGAAGAAGAAGAAAAGGAACCAATGAGAAGAAAAGAAAGGAAGAAGGGAATCTCAATATGTAAGTCTAATTTTCAATATCATCACAATCTACTTCAAACCAAACATATTAGAATATTTATTCAAGAATAAATCCAAATTCTAGCCAGATAGTTATGTACCTACTCCAAAATAATAAAGAAAACAATTAAATATACTAATCAAAATCCTATCTAAACAGTTCTGTAACTACTCCAAAATAAAAAAGAAAACAAATATTAGATGATCGATACTGGTTGTAGCTCATCACTGGAGGAGAGTATGTACCTGAGGCCCACTAATACGCATACTCACAGCATGCCCTCCCAAAATTCAACTGTTTTTTAGGATTCCATTGCAATGCCTAGAATATAGTTCTCATCTGGTTTTATTTATTCAATCTGAAAACTTTGTTCTAATTTGTTGAGTCATAGAGATAAGTTAAGTCAAGCAATGATGAGAGCACCTACATCATTCAGCTATTTTTTTTTATTTAAAAAATGAATACATGAGCTTATACATTTGTCATCCCTGCTTATAATCAAATACTGTCTGATGTACAAAGAAAAAGGAACTTTTAACGTTATACAACTAATTTGGGCTTTATCTATCTCTGGAGACGTTATAAAAAATACTAATAATACAGGACAAGAAGGATCATCCATCAAAATGAACTAATTATCCAGATGCCTAAGCTGCTAAGCATACTGAGGACCGATAAAGTAAAAACTTAATTAAAATTACCTCATCATCATCATCATCGTCGTCCTCCTTCTTGAGTCGAGTGGTTCCATTTTCCTTGCCGATGGGCAACTTCATAACACCAAACGGTGTGTCCACAGTAATAATTCCTTTCATGGAGTAGCCAGTGCCTTTTCCTCTAATCATGTCCCAAAGAGCAGAGCCAAAATCCTTTGGCCTGAATGAAATTGGAATTTCAAGGTAACTGATTCCATTTTTTTCAATTTTGGCAGATTTGTCAATCTCTGCGCCTCCGATGCTGACATCAGCTAGCCAAACCTCATAGTCTAGTCCACTTAGGCCCAAGTCAAAGTCATTCTTATTGTCCAATTTCAAGTGAATAATTGCAATAGATTCTTCAAAAGAAAACTGCTGAAACTTTATTCTATCAATATCAATATCCGGTTTGTACGGCATGGGGAATTCTCCTGTTTTTTGAAGTGGTATAGTAATCCTTCCGAAAACAGGCACGTCTACGATAAGGTCAACCTTGATCACGTAAGGAACGATGCTTCCAGATTTTATATCGGCATAAGTATTCTTAATGTCATCAAATATCAGAGTAACTGGTATTTTGACAGTTTCCTCACCATGAGCTTGGATAGTTCCAGAGTCCGGGATCAAACCAGAAAACAGTTTCCTTCCCTCACTTTCAATTAAGTAGTTTATATCAATAAGAGGGATTGGAACGGGATTTGGGTTTTTCACGAGCACATCAACAACAATATCTGCCATATCAAGATTAACTTTTGGGATGTGAATTGCTGAAACATCAGCAGTTGGCGTCCCAAATCCAATTGTGTCTTCAATCTTCTCACCTACATCCTGAATAAAACCCTTTACCTTGTCCATAAATCCACCCGTGCCTTCATCTTTTTCACCTTCCTTAACATCCCTGTCTACTGCTTCAGGCTTATCAGATGACGCCATGCCTGAATAGTAACACATTCTAGATGTCAAAACTGGAGAGAAATATGGAAACTACATAAAAGTAGAATATGGGAGAAAAGATGAACAAAGCATTGGATGTTGACCCTACTCTTATGATATTATGATATAGTCCTGTTACAGAATTCCCTTAACTAGAAATGTAAGGAACATCATTAGAGGCCAGATAATTACTGGACATCTCATATACAGTATTATTTTGCTAAATATGGCTCAAGTACAATACTATTTTTTTTCTTTTATCCGCTGCAATTATGTTCGGTTAAAATGACAGATGATCATATAGCAAGGGGATATCAAAGTTCCTATTCAGAAACTAAGAAATACAAAATACTAAACCCACTATTCCAACCACAGAGATCTAGAATTAAATGTCTGCAATTTCACATAAGCATTCACTTAATTTCGAATACAAGCTTATCCAGCCTATGTAACACCAGCCTTCATTCATCTCATCAATTTCTTTTACCAATTAGCTTCCATTCAAAAAGACAAACTCAGATCATTTTGTGATGTGCTGAAGATAACAGCCATTAGAGGTAAGCCTCCAAATCATTAGATAACACAGTTCCGTCCATAAATTACGCCAAAACACCCCCTCCCTCAAACTTAGGAACAACAAGTTACCGATTTATGAGCATAAACCAAACTGCAAATTCCAGATCAAACATCACACAAATAGCTATCAATTGTGGATCGTCAGCAAATGATACCTAGCTAGGTCAGAGCCTAACAAGTAGAATAAACAGAAAAACAATTGAGCACAAGTTTCCGGAAATAGAAATCCAGATCTCCGGAGAAAAAACGATGAACAACGACAGAAAGCGAAATTGGATCCAAGCGATCAAAACAGAAAAAAACATCAGAAAAATGGAATGACATTGAGCAAGCAAAAACAGTGATTTACCTGGAAATTGGAGATATAAAAGCTGGTTCGATAACGAAATAGATTTGGATGGGTTTGTTGTGAGGGAGAAGAAAGCAGTATCTCAATCTCAATCTCAATGTGGATTTAGTTGTAGTTGGATGAATTGATGACAGTTGGTTGCCGTTGCCACACTATTGCATCATCACTCTCTTTTGTTGCTACTAATAATTTAATTTTATGATTAAATGCTACGTGTGCGACGCGGCTTGTCCGACGTTGACCACAATTGCACAAATATTATGAGTTATGCCATTTTTACTAAATACGTGGTTTATATTTTGTGGTGCACAAATGGTAACAGGTCAAGTCATGATAATAAATTATATGGTTACACAATAATGTAATTAAATTGAAATTGAAGACTCTAATTTTGAGATAAACGGGCGTATGTAATTTACGTACAACTATACAAGCCACATTCATACTTGAATTTTTTTATATATATTTTTTTTAGTTTTACATCAAAGTAACTCTATTTAACCCCAGAAGTAGCACCATTGATGGCACTGATTTGAATCCGATATCGAGTTCAATGTTAGAGATGTGCCTTTCAATGGTAGATAAAATATTATAGGCTGACGTGGACAACTCGTATGACATGGCATTATGAAGTGGACAAGTGAAAACCTTAATTATGAGCCAACTTTAAAAATTGAACAATTCCAGAGGGACCGGAAGCATTTTACCCTTATTTTGAATTGCGTCTCATGAATGAGATGCAAACAAGAAGTTAACATTTTTCTTCTCCTTCCCTTCTGGTAACCGGTAAAAGAGAAGAATGCTTGAGAGACCTCATATATGAATCTTATCTTCATGAATCAGCTTCATAAAATAAAACTAAGCCCACAGCTACACAGGTTTCTCAAAATTTATCTATAACATCTACAACTATTTTTTTCTCCTTCACTTTAATCAATTGTAACAAAAATAATACAAAAAATATAGTTGCAGCTATTTGCCTTCAAAATCCCAAGGGCATAGGCGGAATCAGACACCATCTGGAGCAGAGCAAAATGAAGTTCTTGGTCTCTCTATGTCGTAAAGCAGTTACAACACTACATTACCATAATTGGATCAGATAACATTGATCGGTTTTAGTTCTTTCTCCTGTCAGGCAAAACAAGAAAGTCGAGAATCAGTGATTTATTTAATTGCACTACATAGTTTCAACAATTCAATCCTAAATGCCCTTACCTCAGTCAATCTTCAAGCAATGGTGTTATTGATTCCTGCAGTGCATCTGCGAGAATTTTTCTTAGGTATTCTAGTTGCTCAAACTCTCCTCGACACTCTTCCCACTACAGCAAACAGAACAAGAAAAAGGAAAGCATTTAATTAGCTCTCACCAGACAAACAAAGAACACGAGAAATGGTTATATGCACCAAACAACCAGCAAATGTCTATTGAGCCAAATGGTTGGGTTTTTGCAGAGAGGTTCAATGCAAACTCATTCGAAGTCAACAAACACTACCGTGAGAGACACATCAATTGCTAATATAAAAAAATTGGGAGACACAACAATAGGCCCTGCTCAATACACATTTTCACAAGATATGTGGGGCAAATTTTCAGTCAGAGCAGCCCGCTTTTGTCATTTTAGAGCCAAGAAATACATCAATCCATGCATCAACAAATCCACCAAGACAAGCATGGATAAATTGCTACTTTCATTTCTAAATATCTGTGGTCAAATCATTTTGATCCTCGCCGTGAAGAAAGGGAACAGACAGAAAAAAGGATCCTTACCTAAAGCAAATGGCAAAACTAATTTTGTCACTGATGAATCTGCAGCTCTATTCTAGTCTATTTAATTATGCTGCTCAAGATATTTTCTCTAAAATGTTCGCAAATGTTTTGTTTTGCCACCAAACATCCATGCCGATAAATATATGAACGATAATTGTTTCAGATCAGATACATGCATGCAAAACATGTTCGTCTGCACCAATTTTTGTGTGTCCCACACATAGTAACCAATTTCAAGGCTTTCCCATATCTTGTGCGAATAGATTGTACAGTATTGTACAAGTTGAAAAACAAATGACAGTGTCGGTAGCTGAATCTCACCTCTTGATATGACAGTGAAACAACCTTCCAACCAGCAGCTGTAATGTAGCGACGCTTCAGCATGGTATGCCCTAAAGGTACCACTGCAGACACAGAAAATTGAAGTGTTGATCGATGAGAGAGGTCAATTGACAATTACTCATTTACATAAATACTGACATCACACTAATACAAGATACTTACCAGTATTCCTTGAAAAATGAGTTGGTCCATCAATCTCCAGAGCAATCTTCTTGTCAACCACAACAGCATCCACAGAGTATCCATCCACAGCATATTCTCTGACCCAATCAAGACCAGTGGTGACAAGAAGACGGGCAACCTCTTTCTGAAATGATGAAGTGATTTTCTGATTAAACCTTTTACCTCTTCCAGCAAGAACTATTTTTTCTTCTAGATCACCACTAAGAGACAATTGAAGATGTGGGTACTCTAGCTTCAAGCACTGATTTACAAGATGAGTCTGAGTAGCAAACATAATGTCCTCCCTATTCAGCTCTGAAATCTTTTGCTCGAAAAAATTGCTTAAAGTTTTCCAAACATGAGAGAAGAAACTCCTATCCATTTGTCCAAGAACAGCATAAGACCAAGCTATATTCCCAAGTTGATCCCTATTAAATTTGAGCACAGAAGAATATGAAACCCCTTTCAAGTCAAGTTCTCTGCTGCTTTCTTTAACGTAACTTGATGTTTCTTCATTAAAAAGGCATTGAAATTGGCCTGCATCCTTGAAAGCATTATCAAGAGCTTCTAGTAAAATGTCAGCAGGCTCACATAAACTTGCAAAAGCCCACAAAACCTGAGCAATCTCCTGCTCCTTAAAAGTGCAAATTATATCTGATGCTCTTTTCGACAATTCTGAAAAGAGATCAGGAGCAGAATGCTGCATAGAAGCAAAAGCACCAGCAATATTAGCAACATTTTGCGAATTGAACTCTCCAGCCTTGCTCAAAGCAACCTCCGCAACTCTATCCATTTCTGATAGATAAAGCAACTCACCTCCAATCTTAGACAATGCCCAGGAAATGTTTGATATACCTTGAGCAGAGCATTCTGGCAAGGCAGTCATGGCAATACTAACAAGCATGGACATATCTCTTTGGCGGGCAAATGTTAACCTATGATTCTTTGGCATAGAGTTTTTCTCCATGTTCTTAGCAATTCGATGCAGAGCAGTAGCAATGTTCAAAGGAGTTAGAGGTGAAGGACTCAGGCCTTTCTCAACCGCCATCATAGTTTCAGCAGTAATCCCCAGTACTTCTTCTGCTGTTTGTGATTCCACAATATCTTTGTTGAAGTTTACTTCTTTCTTACGATCGGACGGTCCCGCGAACTGTGATAGCTTATTAACAAACTCATTCGTAGTCTTCTTCTTCTTTTCTTCAAACATTCGGTCGGTCATCATACCAGCTACATTTTTAAGGTGACTGGCCTCACCCAAAGCCTTGTACACTTCTTCCATATCAACATCTTCCTCAAAATCAAAATCATCGTCAGAGTCCTCTTCAAATCTCTTCTTTTTCTTCTCTTCCTTTCCTAATATTTTCTTCTTCTTTTTAGTCTTCTTCTTCTTCTTCACAGTCACCAACTTCTCCAGGGCAGGAGTTAATCCCCGTGCCTCAATCGATTCAAGTGCAACCTGTCTCGTCCTCACACACCAATCCATCCTGTCAGTGTCCAGGATCAACCCGGACTTGGGTTGCTTCTTTTTCTTCGTCCCGGGGTCTTTGGGAACCAAAGAGTCAACCAATCCAAGGTACTCCATTTTCCAACCCATGGAATCTTCTTCACCATCATCAATCAAACTAGACTCTATAGTATCATCTTTACCAGAATTAATGCAGTTGAATCTGATAAAACTAAAACCTAGCTCAAGGTTGTGTGTTCTTGATTTAGTCAAGAGATTGGTTTTGGGATTGAAAATAAAGGGTTTTAGGCAACACTGGTGAGGGAATGAGTTCACCAGCAACCCTTCCATGCTTGAGAAACAAAAAAAAGCTAAATAAGTAGCAGCTAATGTTACTGTGCAAGAACTGAATTCTTCAATTCTGGAAGAGAATTTCGAGTACAACACTACACAGCCGAAGAGAAAATATATAAGCTTATTCGGTTATTGTTGACATATTAAACTGGAAATAGAGATAAATAATGAAGAAACAGAAGCAATTACATACATTTTAGTTGCAGAAGAAACAAAAAGCTCCCAGAGATTAGGTTGGTGGACGAAGAGAGATGGCTCCTTCACCAATTGGATAAGGGAAGTAATTGAGAGCTCTGCGTGCGTTTTTCAATTTATATCTCTCCTCTCCTTTTTACTTTCCAAAAACAGAAGGAATTTAATTACCATTTTACCCTAATTTGTTTGTCACATTTTCAATATAATGCCATTTGAAATCTCTCCCCTATGTTGCAACGAGTAACGAATCTCAACTATGATTTATTGGTTGAGATTTTCAGTCAATATACAAACGATATGGATCTGGGTGACGCTCTGTGCTCATAACTTATTAAGACGGATATGAGTGCTAATTGATGAGATGACTAAGCTAATAAATCATGACTGAGATTTTTTTTTTCTCTATTGCAATATCATTTTCTATTACAAAATTTTTGTATGGTGTTTTCACTTGAAAATTTTGTTTAGTTGCATTGTATTTCACTACTCATTTTTTTCGTCTTCAATTCTCACAGAGTATCTATTATGTATATTGTTTCTATTTTTAATTTAATATTTTTCACGTCAGTTTATTTTATAAAAAAGGTAAAACAAAAACAGAAAATGAAAGTTGTTATTTAGAACTAATCGCTCACTTTTGTCTCTAAAAAAAAAAAAAAAAAAAAAAAAAAAAAAAAAAAACTAATCGCTCACTTAAAGATGTAAAGAAAATTAAATTCATTATTAGACAATCATTTTATGTTTTCTTATGCATCTTTAGATATAAAGTTGTGATTAAAAGACGACAATATATGTTTATAAACCATGTTTGTATCACGTTTGAAATTGAGTATTTTGCTAAATGAATTAACTCAAACAAGACTCGGTTATTAAACGATTTTCGTTATCCGGCACAAACAAAATCCATTTTCAGAGGGTCGACACAATATAACACAATCAACAACATTTATATAATTGGACTCAAAATGACATGATACAATACGTTCAAACAAAAAAGTTCGAACTTGACACATTTGATCCATTTCAATCGTCTTAGTCATTAATGAAACAATAATTTACGATTGTACCATTTTTTCCTCAACTAGTTACACTATTCGTAGTGTTTTGATTACAAAAATTAAGAATTTAAAAGTCATTCTCATGATAACTTTTTAAAAATATACTGAAATCTCATTGTTTTTTTATTAGCTACTGAAATCTCATTGTTATTCTCGATTTTCATCATGAACAAAAATTCTAACCCGAACGTATTCCAAATGAATTGGGCGGATCTTTAGATCTGTGACGATTATCTAAACATACAAGAGTACTAGTCGATTGGTAATAGCATACAAAGCTTATGGAATAAGCATAAACAGTAAAGACAGATTGTGAAATTAGAACCTGTGAAAATAGTTCACAGAGCTCTATATATTTATTGTTCCCATGTTGGTTTCCCCTGAAAAAAATACATTCTCTTACATTGATTTTGTTTATTTTTTGGAGTTCAAATAATGAAACCGCGAAAACAATTCAGTTCTCATACAATCCTGCCATCAAGAATCGTTGCATTGCGAAGAACCACAACTATTCCACTACTGATAATGTAGCCACTAGCTTCTCTGTTGGCTTCCTGGACATTGTCTTTATTGATAATCTGCAAAACACATTCACTTTTCTTGGTTAAGTCTAAGAACTGAGAACTAAAAGCTTAAAACCTTCTATTTCAAAGAACAAGATTGTTGCTTCTCTCCCAAGTCTCCTCTTACCATCACATTCTTGCCAATTCTTGCATTCTTATCTATAATAGCTTTCCTAATTTGAGTGTTCTGTCCAATGCCTATTGGAATGCTCGTGCCTCTCGCGTCCACGCCAATGCCACTCCTTCGAACATGATCTTCTGTCTGTTTTAATGCAGATACAATTCAGTTTGTTATCCCGAAATGTCCTGTAACGATACGTTCCAACATATCAGTAAATGAAAGCTGTGTTGCTTACTTTATAAGTATCAGAACCCATGATCACCGAATCCTCGATTATGGCCTTTTCTCCAACTCTTGTTCTCATGCCAACTACTGAACCTCTGATGTTGCATCCCTACTCTTGTGAAGATCAAGAAAAGCACAAAAAAAAAAGGAATTTTTCTAACAAAATATGTAGCAAAACCCATGGAATGTAGTTTTCTTACATTGAGGATGCAACCATCTCCAATGACACTATCTTTAATAACTGCTTCGGATATGAGAGTCGGAGGCAGATGGCGGGGCAAGGTATAGATGGGAGAGTCTCTGTCATAGAAGCTAATACGGAAAAGAGGAAATGTATACAATTGTTAGTTGCTGAGAGGTCTTGTAATGAAAAGGCAAAAAATGTTCATGACTAGAGCTACTGACTTGAATGCAATGTTTGTTCTTTTCGTGCTCTCCATATTAGCTTGGTGGAATGCTTCAATGCTCCTCATGTTCTCCCAATATCCGTCAAACAGAAAAGCTTGGACCTGAGCTATACACAATACGAGAATCATCATCGAAGACATAGACAAATGAAGTGAAAGACATAATTTCATATACATATATTGTCTTACCTTCATTCCTATGGACAGTGCGCCCGGTATTACTTCACTCTTGAAGTCATTTGCTTTAGGCAAGTATCCTCTCAAAAGTTCCACCATTTTGTCCCGGTTAATGAGATAGATCCCCGTGCTCGAGTAGCAGTCATTACAAGCAATCAAGTCATTGGATTTTCGCGAGTTTTCTAACTGAACAAGCTCATCATCAGAAAACACTACAATTTAGAAATGGCATGGTAGGTGAACAAAACTTACTGGATGCTTCATTGGTTCCATCTCCAGCTTCTGTCTGAACTCAAGAACCTGATTCTCAGAATTTACTTTCAAATACCCGAAACCAGGATCTTGACTCCTCACATCCCTCAAAGCAACAATAGTTATATCAGATTTGCTATTCCTGTGAGCCTCTATGATCCTCTGGTAGTCCATTTTGTAGAGATGGTGACCAGGAAGCACCAAAAACTCAGTCACAGGATACTCATCTAGTACCCACAAGCATTTCCTTACCGCGTCTGCAGTCCCCTAACGAAAGTGTACAAACATTGAGAGAATTGGTATGTGATATCAATAGTAGTACAGTACAAGAATCAAAATGGGATGTTTATACCCGAAACCAGTCCTGGTCTTCGGGGCTCTGATACGCAGCAATGACTTCAACGAATCCCTCTTTCCCGAGACCTACTCTCGAGTAAGCTCTGGCAAGGTGAGAATTGAGAGTAGTAGAGTTGAATTGCGTGAGGGCGTATATCTTGTTAATGTTGCTGTTAATGCAGTTGCTCACAACAGAATCTATGAGCCTGTAATTTGCTGCAATTGGAATAGCACCTTCTGATCTTCTCTTTGTCAACGGGTATAGCTGTGACTCTGATCCATCTCCAAATATAATTGCAGCCACACTCTGACATAACCACAAGTACACATTACTAAAACTGAGAATTTTCAGAATCTGTAAAGTAACAAAATGCTAACAAACAAATGTCGGTCCAATGCACGAGGCTTCTAATCCGAATACTAACTAATACATAGCAAAATAAAGGAAATGGGATTTGTACATTACCTTATTTACAGGAGGGAAGGGAAAAATGGGATGTTGGTGTTGCAGCGAATTCGATATGAACAAGTCTGGACCTGCAGAAGGAAGAGCAGAAGAAGGAAGCTTCAATGGATGTTTCGGGTTCTCGCAAGCACTCAAAATAGGATGTTTTGTTCGGAAAGTTGCAAAATGGGGCAGAGAAAGTTTCAAGAACACCATGACAGAGAGATTAAGAACAGGTTTCTGGCTAATTTAAGGAACAGCTTTTGTTCCTATAATCTACAGATATATTTGTTGCCAATGCCAATCATTGAATAACAAATGAGATTTAATAGAGAGATTAAGAGGAAGAGAATATTTAGATTTCTTCTTCCTCATGGCTTGGTAGTGAAACAAAACTTAATTAGTGCATGGCCTGGTAGCTGGTTGTTGTTGTTGTTGCCTATCATCAAATACTATCTCATCTCTCAGTTACGTAGACATGAATTCTTAAATATTTTAACCGTACCAACACAATTCATGTGTACCATGAAATCTTTGTCTGTTTTCCTATGTTTATGTTTAACTTTGATTCTAAGCTTCCTCTTCCCTTTTTCTCTTTATTCGCTCATTAATTTCATGCATTTTGTTTGTCATTTTTATTCAATTTAAAATAATCATAAATTAAAAGACATCATTAATTACCAAATTGCCCACCTCTTGTTTCAATTTCATTGAAGAATAAGACAAAATTTCAACTAATGTTGACTTGAGTGATTTTTTTTGCATTCACTGGTGGGACATCTAGTTGACCCAAAAAGGAATAAATGATAAAAATGAGCATAATAAGACTTGAACGATGAGGGGTAGTTTGGTCATTTGAGAGGAAGAAATGAAACTTAGAACATATTTCTTTTTATTTTTTGGCCAATTGGAGGCATTTTGGAATGAAGTGGTTTTGAAGGTAGGCATTGTCGGAGCTTTAATTTAAGAGAAGTTTTTTTTTTTTTTTTTTCATTTGTGGAATAAGTTTTTTTTTTTTGTTGTTGTTGATAATTTTATGGAATAAGTTCGAGTAGCATATTATTATTATTATTATTATTTTATAGCTACGATTAAATATTATGAATAGGCTCGTGCTGATATATGCTAAAATTGAAGATTAAGCA
>JAYMTH010001600.1:0-14489 GCA_036897465.1 Pelargonium australe | reverse complement strand
TATATATATGTAGCTCTGTCTTCTTCTTACCACTAGATACAACTGCTCTTTCTATATATAGTTTGCTTGCTATATATATCAGTTAGGTGGAAGCTACCTATTGCTTCTTTCAACTTCCA
Source organism: Pelargonium australe (assembly GCA_036897465.1). Lineage (NCBI taxonomy): Eukaryota > Viridiplantae > Streptophyta > Magnoliopsida > Geraniales > Geraniaceae > Pelargonium > Pelargonium australe. Next base: position 14,370 of record JAYMTH010001600.1, on the reverse strand, counting down.
TCTTCAATCTTTTCACTTGCAAATTTGCAGTACAATGGCTTTGTTCATCAACAAAACCATGCTCCTTTTACTCCTTGCTACTCTTCTTCTCCACACATCAACTGTACGTATATAATATTTATGGCTACCGATTAGTTTCTGTGTTTAGCTTGTTTGTTTAACTTTCCAATGCTTTGGTGGTATAGGTTACGCTTGCGGATGTGTCAGTACCAGCTCCAGCAGTGAAGCCACCGTATACAGCTCCTCCACCTCCGGCTCCGGTCAAGAAACCCACTCCGGCAGCTCCACCAGCACCAGTAGTCAAGCCACCTACACCTGCACCTCCGGTCAAGAAACCCACTCCAACAGCTCCTCCTGCACCAGTAGTGAAGCCACCACCTACACCTACACCTGCGCCTCCGGTCAAGAAACCCACCCCAGCAGCTCCTCCAGCACCAGTAGTGAAGCCACCTACACCTTCACCTCCGGTCAAGAAACCTACTCCAGCAGCTCCTCCAGCACCAGTGACGAAGCCACCCACTGCAGCACCACCGCCATTGCCTCCTGTCAGATCTAAAGCCGGTAACATACTTTAACTTAAGTACTAATTGCTACTAATCACTTTTTTATTTTATTTTTTCTATTCTCGTGAACTAATTAATCGTGTGTACGTGTTTACGGGGCATAGATTGCTTACCGCTGTGCAACGGTAGATGCAAGTTGCATTCAAGGAAAAACATATGCGTGAGAGCTTGCGTGACTTGCTGTGACCGCTGTAAATGCGTCCCTCCAGGCACTTACGGTAACCGCGAGATGTGCGGCAAGTGCTACACCGACATGACCACCCACCGCAAACAACCCAAATGCCCCTAAGTTATTTACCTTAATTACTTCATTTTCTGTGTGTATTTTCAACTTTATTATGTACTCGAACCTCTATTTCCTAGTTTGTACCACTTTTTGAACTATTAATAATAGCAATACTAATATAGTAATTTGTTCTTATCCCATCAAACCCCAGCTCACTACAAGACAAAATGGTTTAATTGACCAGCAAGAACTGGTTGACCCGGGTGTGTCATTTTCATGGATGGTGTGAGTCAAATAGTAGGAAATGCCAGCAAGGAGTCGGTGGTCAATTGGTTACAACTGGAATCGATCAAATCGGTGCACCAATTTTAGCATTGGCGTGACTCGCCAATTCTTGGTATTGCCACCAGGCCTGCCCAAACAATAACAAACAGCCACAAATCAGCTGCTTCTTTTGCATTTTCAATTTCCGTTTCATTAAAATCACCAACAAAATGACAACAACACTACCATTGTTATCACCATCTGCTACAGCTATATATAACACCACCATTAACACATTGTAGCATCACTCACTAAGCTTCATTTAAGTTCTTGCTTAATCAACAACAACTATTAATTATGGCTTTCCAAAAGGCAGCTGCTGCTATTTTCGTCGTCTGGTTCGCCTGCTCGGCGCTTGCAGTTTCTGCGGCGTGGGTCAGTAGTCCAGCTCCGGCACCGGCTCCGGCTGCTCCGGCGCCTTCTGACGCACACTCGCTCGCGTCTCCGGCTTCGCTTCTCGTCGGAGTTGTGGGCGCTGCCGTGTCGTTTTTTGTCCTCAGGGAGGTGGTTTGATTTATGCGATTGCGATCATTTGTGATGAGCTAGCTCAATTTGTGTAACTTGTTTGTTCGTGTCGTATTCGAGTTTTGTGTTAATTAACTTGTGTGGCTCTGTTATTGTACTGTGTGTTGATAGGGCTAATAATTTCGATGTGTTTTGTTTGTGTCGTGGTCGTGCATTGAGTTCTTGTTCTTGTTGTAATGTAACACAATGTATTGTGAGTATCGTCACTTTCGGCTATTATCCTAACGAAACTGGATTTTACCGGATCCTGATTAATTTTGATTTCAATACGAGTTATGGTTTTATAATTAATCATCTAAGACGTGCAATTTTAATGATTAATTACGATGCATATATGTTTTAATATATAGTTTTGATTTGTACATTAATGATAGCGGAATGGGATAAGTTAGCTCATTGATGATGACATTAACATTGATATTTAGGGACAAAAATATTCATCACATATGTCCATTGCTAGTTCAATCACTACATGTGATGAATGACGTAATAGATATGAAATTACTACATGTAAAGAACAACTTTAAATATAGTGTGCTAAACTCCTGTTCAAACCAAAACGTAACCGATATGGAATTCTAGCGTTTAGACTTTAGATGATAGATTGTTCATGTCTTTTGTATAACCTTATAGTCTCACTAATGTAATTAGTGTAAAGCTATTCAACTTTTTTTATACACTTTTCATCAACTTCCCGCTACTCCACTTATCTATAGAATGAATGTTTCAATCATTTCACTCCAACGCCATACTCAACGTACAGTCACAACAATTACCACTCATGCATTATAAGGGAAAATGTTCTTCACACTAATTTTGTCTTATTTTTAACAAATAAAATCGTGATACTTATATTAAGACGGAAAATACTAACACATGTCCCGCCAAATGTATATTATCCAAAGATTGATAAATTAACAACTGGAACAACTCCTTACTAGTTGACCCACGCGTTTGGTGGTCCTTTACTGATCTTTTAACGAAAGAAACAATAACACGATTAAAATGTTTGAGCAAATCAACACAATCACTAATAAAGAGGCCGTAATGGCTCGAATTCGAAATTCCCAATATAATATTCGAGTCCACCTCTTGAACATCAAACTCGAAAACAACAGCCTGCCATCCTCTTGAAGCTGCCCAAACAATTGCCTCCCGACAAGCTCTAGCTTCCACCATGACAGAATCGTCACCACTCACCCATTTCGCACAACCCCCACCCAAACAAATGGCATCATCGATCCCACTGGCCACCCAACCACCACCCGCCATTCCTAAGTCAGAGAAGATATACTGTAAATTCTTAACGGGCCAATCTATGGAAATGTTTTCGAAAATTTATTTTGAAAAATCTGAGTCGAATTGGGGAGATTCAGATGGGCCAAAAACAGGTTGGGTAAAGCCCAAGGCCCTGACTGAACCAAGATTCCTAGAATCTACAGAGCGTCCTACGTAGGCGAGTGTAGCGACCTAATTGCAGGGCTGAGGCAGGGGACAAGACACAACAAAGGATCCAAGATTCAAAACCAAAACCATCAACAGAAAACGAGAAACGCTCAGGCACTGAAACAAAGAAAAACAATGGGCGACGACGCGATCTTAGGCGGTGGAGGAGGAGGAACCAGAGCAGCCATAGCCAGAAAACGGAGGTGGCTCAAGGGACGAGAGCGATGGCTGGTGGTTCTCGGCGTCATTCTACACGCTATCTACATGCTCAGCATCTTCGATATCTACTTCAAGACCCCCATTGTCCATGGCATGGAACCTGTCGCGCCTCGCTTCAAAGCCCCCGCCAAGCGTCTCGTGCTCCTTATTGGTATGTTTCTCTGCACCTGCGCAAAACCTGCGTGTTGATTGATTTGTTTCAAATGGAGATTGGTTCCTGCGAGTTTCAATCTAGCTTACTGCGAATGTGAATGCTTAGCTATGCTTGTTTTGATCGTTTTTTGTTCAAGATAAGAAATTGAGGAGATCGATTTGAATTTACTTGGAGTGACTGAGATATGAATTTGCACGTTGGGGGTCTGCGATTGCGAAAATGTATCGATGTTGTTCTTGTCTTCAGAGGTGGTTATTCCTATTTAGATTCACGAAATATATGAGAATCAGTTGTCAGTCATAACTGGGACTGTAAAATTCACTTTCATACTCTAGATTATGTTGTTACCTTTACCAATGTGGTTTTGCTGTTTCCTTGAGAGCTAAGAGGCTGGAAGTTTTATGCAATTAATGATTTTTTGTTTGTTTGCTTGTTTTCTCGGGAATATTAATGCAGCGGATGGCTTGCGTGCCGACAAGTTTTATGAGCCTGATTCCGATGGCAATTATAGAGCACCATTTCTGAGAAGTGTAATCAAACATCGAGGTCGATGGGGAGTCTCACATGCTCGTCCTCCAACGGAGTCAAGACCCGGGCATGTTGCTATTATTGCTGGTTTCTACGAAGATCCAAGTGCAGTTACCAAAGGTGCATTTATATATACTCCCTCCATACCAAAATAAGTGAATATTTCTCTTGCAATGAGTGTTGTTATGCATGAGTTACCAATAACATCTCTATAATAAATTAGTTAGTATCCTTAAGTTTGTTACAACACATGTCCATATGGATATAAGCGGAACTAAATCCAAAACACTCATTATAGAGGGAGTACCATTTTATGGTTGTTTGAATAAGAAAATCAGGGAGGGGGAGCTGATAAAATTGGAAGGCTGGGTATAATTGTCCAATTAATTATATTGTGGTAACAATATTTCCCGTGAAGCACATCAATGGCGGATGAGTGATGCTGCATTCTGTCTGCTGAAGATTTTATGTAATTTTGTTGCATTCTTTCAGGATGGAAAGCAAATCCAGTTGAGTTTGACTCTGTATTTAACCAAAGTCGGCATGCCTTTGCTTTTGGTAGCCCAGATATTATTCCAATATTTTGTGGTGCCCTGCCACACAGTACCTGGAATAGCTACCCTCACGATTTTGAAGACTTTGCAACAGGTATGCATACAATCTCTTAATGCAATCGACGTTTTCTTTTTGGTGAGGACTTATATCCTGTTTTTGTTATGTTTATTAATTTGAGAGTCCAAGGACTAAAAGTTTCTAAATTATAAGTCTGATGGAATAATTATTAGTTGATTGTCTATTCCCATTTCTCCTTCAGTATTTCCTAGAAATGTCATTTTCTTGATTCACTATTTTTAAGAAGTCAAACGCTTAAAAGTTAAATGCAGCCAAATTATTGCACTTTTGTCCCCCACCATTTATGGGATACGATTGATGGCAACGAGAATCTCTGCTACATTAATCTTACCTTTGAATTTTGTTATCATTAAGTATCTATGTTTCAACTTGATTTAGACTGCATGCAAGCTTTGTAAATCTTGACATGAAAGATCTTGGTTCTCTATTCGGTGATACAACTTTTTAATTTGTAGATTTTTTGCTGAATTTTTTCATTTAGTTAGCTCACCTACGTGTCACGATGATATCATATCCCTTTGGTTTGTCCCATGTCAATCAATTGGCAGATCTATTTTTATTCAAATATATGCTTTTGTGATCTAGGAGTCTTTTGTTTGATTCTATTGCTTCTATATTCCACATGGATACATTCTCTTACTAATTTTAGTTTTCCTTGCTGATCTTCATATTTGCTTTCTCTGGAGTTCTTACTCTATGATTGCTTTTGCTGCTTTATGTGCTCTATTTCTACCTGTTAGCGTACCACCGAATACAAATAATATGATCAATTTTACATGTAGAATATTGTACAGCTTTATGCATATACTTTTATAACTCTCCTTTTGTTCAATAAATCATCAATTAAATAGTGTTAATGCAGATGCATCTTTTTTGGATGAGTGGTCCTTCGATCAGCTTCAGAGTCTCATGAATAGGTCCAATGAAGATCCACAGTTGAAGGAAAAACTTCAACAGGATAATATTGTTATATTTTTGCATCTACTTGGCTGTGACTCAAATGGTCATGCACATCGACCCTTCTCATCCATATATCTTAATAATGTTAAGGTGGTTGACCACATTGCCGAACGTGTTAATGATCTCTTTGAGGGTTATTTCAAGGACAACCGTACAGCATATATATTTACAGCTGATCATGGAATGAGTGACAAAGGTTGTAAACTTTTCCTTTAATTGTAAATGTTTGCTATGATTATGTTCAGTTGTCTGCAGCCCAAGACTTTATTTCTTTGTTAATTTATTTATTTACTGACAAAGCTTGAGATGATATATTTGCATATGGAACAATCTTAGGTCACCTCAATTCTTACATAAAAGGTCTTATTAATCTTTTAGATGCTGAGTAGGTTAGTTGTTCAGCATAACTCTGACATGACTGAGTAGCAGAGAGTTTGTTCACAATCATGTCATGTCCAAAATTCAAAATTTCAAAAATGCTTTTTTGACATGATATTGCACAAGTTGGTGGTGGTGAGGAATGTGTTTATGTCCTGGGATGCTTTGAGCTTGACAGCAATCTCAATTGCAGACTCATATCTCCATTGTGCATTTGAGACATGTAACTAACTAATAGTATCCTTGAAACATTTAATACAACACATTTTTTCGTTTTCTCGCTAAAATCTGGTTTTGGAATCTCTCTCATCAACAGCCTGCCAGTTCCCCATATTGCTTGCTGTACCAGAGTTAACAATATTGGTTCTTTGTCCTTAGACTTTGATGCTAAGAACACGATCAGTTTGGGCATCTAATTGACATTGTCTTTCTGATTAGCTTTCTAATTTTTTCAGTATTGAACACGACCTTTTCATTATTCTGTGTTCCTTTGTGTGCCTCTCCTTTTTCTATTGCTATTGTTGCTTGTAGGAAATCAGGTACTGACAAGTTTACCTTTTGCTGATAGGGAGTCATGGGGATGGACACCCGACGAACACTGATACTCCTCTTGTTGTTTGGGGAGCAGGTGCCAAACTGCCCAAGCCAATTTCCAGTGGAAGCCATTCTGATCATAGTTTTGTTTTTATTGATGATCATGTGCATGATATGCCAACACCTTCAGAATGGGGTCTTGATGAGTTGGAAAGAGTTGATGTCAACCAAGCTGACATTGCACCACTCATGGTCAGAATATTATTTTTGTTTGTTTTCTTTGTTTCAACCCAAATCATATCCCTTGAAGCATCTTGATCTCATTTACATATTGAATTTTTTGGCAGTCCACCCTTCTTGGCTTGCCATGTCCTGTTAACTCAGTTGGAAATTTACCCCTTGATTATGTCAGCATGGAGGAGGTAAATTCAATGCTTGTTTTCATCTATTTTTGTTAAGTTATTGGTAGGTCACATCAATTCTTGCCAATGACAATAGAAGAAAAAAAGTGATTGTTTAGATTGGGGTAACTTTGATTTTATAACTAGAAAACTTGGGAAATGTTCAATGTTCAGGCTGAAGAAGTTGAAGCTGTGTTGGCCAATACAAAGCAAATTCTCAATCAGTTTCTTCGCAAGTCACGTATCCTGATATGAATTTTCTTTTAAGCTATATAAACTTTAATAGTCATTGTTTGCAAAGATTTAATGCATCATGAAATACCTATTTTTAATGCTGGCTTTATAAGTTTATGGTGGCCACCAAACAATTATTTAATCACTTGATTTTACTTGATTTGATTTTAAATTAAGTGATGTAGAACATATGTTTTCTAGTTTTGGTTAATGATTAGTATTTGGCATTTCATTTTTTTTTTGTTTAATTTGGCTACTACTTGTTAGTTGTTACTTGTGTCACCATTTGTTTCTCTTTTCTTACTTTGTTCTTGTGGATTATATCTGAGAAGGGATAGACTTAGGGAATGTGTTGGCTATGTTTTGTTGGTTTTCTTGACATTCTCAGAATTAAAGCAGTCAAGTTCGTTCCATTTCAAGCCTTTCAAGCCACTTAAAGATCATTCTTCCATGCTTGATCAAATTGAAGATCTTATATCGTCTAGGGACTATGAAGCTGCAATGAAGCAATCTCAAACTCTCAGAAGTTTGGCGCTACAGGGACTTCATTATTTTCAGACCTATGATTGGTTTATGCTGATGACTGTAGTAACTCTTGGCTACATTGGTTGGATGGTCTATCTTGTTCTTCATGTGCTACAATCTTATACCTCTTTGCCAGGGAAGATTTCTAGAAAGGAGCAAACAATTTATAAAAGAAATGATTCTGGAAAAGTAATTGCTATGTAAGCCTGACCTCCTGCAACATGCATTTGCATTACAAACAAAAGAAGAAAACCAAATATCTAGGGAGGCAAATTAAAATTTATGCTCACATATGGTGTATAAAAGTAAACGTATTTTGCTCTTGCTACTGAAGTATGTCTCATCTTCTAATTGGTGCTTTCGTAGAGGTGCATATGGTTTATCTGGTGTTTTGGTACATGAAGCAGACACCAGCTTTGAATGTGATTTCTTATATATTGTCTAATTTAATTAGATCTTCTGTTGGCAAAACAAGAAAGTAGTAGATACTATCATTATAGTTAATATGTAATCTGAAAAGCTAGGCTTGATGATCCTACTCATCTATTCGTGCTGCGCTTCAGTTAAACCATATGCTACTCTGTATATATCTTTTGATAGTAGGAAGTGCTTCTCACAAAAGCATGTAATAGTTGTCTTACCTATTGCTATAACAAGACTAAATGTTTAATATGATAGGAAAGGATATTACATTATTAGGTCATGCCATTTTTTTTTCTTACCCTTAAATCATGTCCAACTTCATTTCACTTTACTCACCCTGGACAGTCTTAATATGGTTTTATTGAAAATTGTTACTCTTTTTAGTTCAGTATATCCATCTATGTATTCACTGCTATTTTTTTAGCCTATTATAATATTTTGTTCCTTCCTATACCTTTTCATAGCTTTGTAACAGGATCATTTTGTGCTCACTATTATCTGGACTTCACTTGCATCATTCTCATAAAATGATTTTTCCCTTGAATAAATATATCTCTTACATATCCTGTTTCCTGGCAGGTATATCTGTTTGGATGTGTGCTGTTGGGAGTACTCTGTACAAAGCTGTTTCTGGAGCACTCTCCTCCCCTTTACCATGCATACACTGCAATGACTGTGATTCTTTGGACACAAATATTTAGTGAATTTCAATTTATTAGAGAATTATGGAGACACTTCCGTGGGAGAGAATTCAATCATGTTTTTAAACTGATAGTGATTGCTGTTGTGTCCATCATCATTGTCGAATTTCTGGTATGGTTACTGAATGTGTTATTGATTTTTCTACCTTATCCATGTGAAAAAGATAATCTAGCATTCTAATTTTTTTTTCTGATTATTTTATTTGTTACCTTGTGCAGGTGCATAGCTTCACTGAAAGGAAGCTCTACACGTGGTGTTTCCTAATTGTTGGGTGCTTAGCCGGTTTTTATCTTTATAACTCAATCCCATGGAGATCTGTGATACCTTTTTTTGTTTGCGTTGCGTGCTGGTTGCTGTCTGTTTTTACTTTGATGCCAGCAGAAATACCCGATAATAATCAGCTTGTGTAAGTCACTTTATTTCAATGCGCTTGTTATATATACCTGCCAAATACTCAAAGAGCCTATTGCTTTATGTATTTTTTTTTCATATTGAAATGGAGGTTTTACGCTAAGATTTCCTATACTATTGGAGAAAGATTCATAGAAATAAAGAGAATGGATCGGAGATACTAGACATGATGTCTGTAAAAGTTTATTGACATGATGGTCCGAATAGGACTATTGGAGAAAGATTCATAGAAATAAAGAGAATAGATAGGAGATACTAGACACCGTCATTGATAACTACTAATGAGGCTGTGGTGGGCACTGAAAACCCACATGCACAAAATATGCTGGCACAGAATCCTATGGTCCGTATTGTTATTAAAGAAAAAAACATTAAGATTAAAGTAGTATGTTTGTCCATTCAGTGTTCACCTGGGCAATCAAATGCTTTCTGTTGAATTGAAGTGGCTGTCTTCTGCATGTGAAATCCTTTTGTTTTCTCTCTTTTTATTATATCTGCTTTAGTTTCTATGTTGTGACTGTATGTGCATTCAGAATCTTCTTTAAAGATGAAACATAATATCATGTATCTTGAGATCAATATTTCCATTTTGATGTGTGTATAGAATTGCAAGCGGAGGTATGATAATTTTGATTGGAGCAGCTGCAAGGTGGATAGATATGCACTTCGAAGCAAATAAGTATTGGTTATTTATCATTAATCATGAAAAGAAGAAACCAAAGTTTCCCATGCTCTTTCACTTACAGGTCTATAGTATGCTTTCAACTTTGTTGGACACACAAGTTTATGTCAATAAATAAATCTTTAACTAATGTTTATTACCATCTGAAAATCAGGCTTTATTGGTTGGCTTATCGTCACTGATGGTGTGGATATCAACATCTCACAGAATGGAGAAGCAAAAACTGCTAGCAGCACACCAGTTGGCAACTTGGTTGATAGCTGGTATAGTTTCTATTTTTATATTTTATACTTTCCCCTTCTTATTTGAAATTCTATATTTGTCATTGTTGGGTTTTCTTTCAAACAATTATATGCCTGTTTTCTTTAGCTTGTATAAACATAATATTTAATCAGACTGTGTGCTGGTATTCTTTTTTCCCCTCTTCTCTTAACTTCCATAATTATTATTGTTGGATTTTCCTTGAATCAACACCACACTCCTTTTCTTTTTATTTTCAAGATACTTCATATATGGTTTGTTCTTACAGAAAGGGTATGCTTGTGTGTGCTGCTATACCCAAATATTAAGCCTTATTCTTACAGGAAACCGACAGTGAAATGGAATTTCACAATAAAAGTATCTTTCTCTAAATGCAGAAAAAGTGCGCAAAACTTTGCAAATGAATGATGCGTTACATGTTTCATTTTCATATTACCTCTTCACATGCTATATTATGCTTATTGTAGAGAAACAAAAAGTAGAATGTGATATTTCTCCCTATAAAAAAAAGAATGTGATGAACATAATGGACTAATACATGAAAGTAAATAAACTCAAACTTAGGACATGATATAAGGAGGTAAATTTGGAATTTCTAATTTAAGGAATTCCATAAATTATGGGATCCTTAATACCTCAACACTTAAAATTTTAAATTTGCATTTGACATCCTGAAGATCAAGCTTTAGGTTTTCATTTCTTTCGGCTCATATTATTAGTGTCACTTAGTATGTATAGATTTTGAGCTTGAATTATTTCTCCTTCAGTTATTCCTTTCATCTCCTCATGATTTTGGTTCTCAAAAAATTATGAACTATTGTATTCTCACATCGTAGTATATCTATAGTTACCCTGTTCATTTGTTTTGTCATAGGTTTCTCTCTGGCTCTCCCATTGTTTTCAGCAAACAGCCTCCTGTCCAGATTAACTTCTATATTTCTCGGTTTTGCTCCCACATTTCTTCTTCTATCGATTGGGTATGTCTTTTGTTCTAGATTTTTTAATCCATTATACTATGGACATGCAATGTACTCATAATCTTTTCCTTTGCATGAAATTGTACAGATATGAAGCTGTATTCTACGGTGCACTTGCTCTTGTACTTATGGCATGGATTCTGTTTGAAAACACTCTTCTCTATTTGAGTAAGGGGAACAGATTGTCAGCTTCTATTAAGAATATGGATGGCCATGTCCTTCTTGAACATGATAACGATAATAGATGCTTGGAGTTGTCAGATGCGAGAATTCCATTAATCTTTGTAAGTAAATGAGTTCCTTCTTATATATCTTTCTTGTGCATTTTGTCAATTATGGTGTTTGATATTTATAATTCTATTGTTTAATGTCTGATTTACCCTTCCAAAATTCTCGCTGATGTTTCAGTTTTTGTCATTTTGTTATGCTCATCTTAAGAGTATGATCTCACATTAATCTGTTTTTTTCAAGATCTTTGTGTCATTTCACTTTACATGAGTACAACCTGATGTACACTTCTCAATCATTTATATTCCATTAGGTTTTGGAGTTCAGATCCTTTTTTTTTTTTTTTTTTTTTCAATCATAAATTAACACGCTTTTTTGTTTATCTTACATTGGGTGTTGGAGTTTCTGTCCTTTTTTTTTTTTTTTTTTCTCAATCATAAATTAGCACGCTATTATGATTTTTTAAGCTTCCTATTGTACTTACTGAATTACCCAAATACCCTTAAAATTGTCTTATAATTCTTTACTGTACCAGAAATTTAATTTTATGGATTTCAGAACTTCATTCAAATTTCAAAATGTAAATGATTATGAAATTGACATGGATTTTTTGCTTTGTAGATGGTTTTATTTAACGTAGCATTCTTTGGAACGGGTAACTTTGCAAGTATTGCAAGTTTCGAGATTTCGTCTGTGTATCGTTTCATCACTGTCTTCAATGTAAGTAGAGGTTTAATTATGTATGATTCCTTATTGTTTCTTGTTCAAATTTGTGACAAAGGTGATACCATTTTTGTTGCAGCCATTTCTGATGGCAGCCCTTCTCATTTTCAAGTTATTCATACCATTCATGCTTGTCATGTAAGTATTATTGCAACTCCTATTGCTTGTGATCTTTCTACCATATTTTACCCTACTCTGTGATAAATTGTGACAAATTGTGATCCTTAATTGATACTAGTAGGTCTGAACTTGAATGCAGATGTGTGTTCAGTGCAGTAACAAAACTAATCCAAGTTCCTAGATTGGGATGCTATTTTCTTGTTATATTATTTTCAGACATGATGACCATCCACTTCTTCTTCCTGGTATGATCTCACTGTATTTTGGGGGTGACATGGATTGTAGATTTAGTTTTCTTCTTTTGAATCAAAAATTGCTATTCTCTGATGAAAACAGGTGCGGAACAAAGGAAGTTGGATGGAGATTGGTAACAGCATCAGCCATTTCGGAATAGTGAGTGCCCAAGTTGTGTTTGTGCTCTTACTTTTTGCCCTCACAAATATTTACACAAAAGATATCCAGATTTTGCCAGCCCGCACATCTGCTAGGAAAGCAATATAATTGTACTTGAAATCGAGATTTTTAGCATTGAATTGGTTTGCTTTCTTTCACAATCCAGTTGCAATGTAACAGTGTGTTCATTCATGGATCTAAATTTTGTTGTGTGGTTCTTTGCTTGGCTTATCATTTGCCTGGGTGTGATAGAGCTAACCTAGCTAGTATGATTTTTTAGTTATTATTATTTTTTTTTTAAAATTACTCACTGTACAAGTGCAGCTAAATTTTGCATCATTCAAATAGGAATTTCATAGCTATTTACAGTTTTTGTTTAATGTCTTGCATTCACTTTTTTTGGGGGCAAAAAATACCCTCCCTTGCTTGGCACTAGTTGGATGTTAAATTACAAATTACTTAAGGAGACGGTCGTTCTCCCTTAGAGCTGACAACTCAGGTTTCGAACATAATTTTAGTTTTTAGATGCAAAATGTGATGAGTTATTCAGGTGTGTTTGACCCAAAAGTTCACAAGATAAACAAACCCGACCCATATAAATACGCATATATTTCATGCACAATAACAAATTTATTGGGCTAATTCTTCCATTTCTACCAGTGATTCTAAATATTTTATTGCTATTTTTCTATAAACTCACAAAATTAAATGCCTAACTATTTATTCCATATTTACACTTCTCTATTCTATACACCAAAACTCAGTCCGAGTTGACCGAGAACCACTCCATTCCGCCACCGAGTCGGCTCCGAGTCTCACCACTGAAGCCCGAGTCAAGCAACTCCTCCCAATCCCCCGCCTCCTTCTCCCCCTCCTCCTTCTCTTTCATCGCCTCCGCTATCCTCGCCGCCTTCTCGCTCCCAATTTTCTCCACTTTCCTCAGCTCCTCCGCCAGCCCCGCCGCCTTCGCCAGCCCCTTAAACCTCCAACCGCCGTGACTCAGCCCAAACAGCGCCGCCACGCAATTGTCCCGACTCGCCTCCGAGTCCAACTCGCCGCTCCTCAAAACACCCGCCAGACAATCCACCGCACCCGCATCCAACATCGCGGCCCGCCCGTCCGCGCACGAGGCCAAGTTGCATAGAATCAATAAAACCCGACTCGTCATATGACCCGACTTCACCATACCCACGAACACGTTGACGGAGCCCAATTTGACCAACCTGGTGACGTTGCTCTGGACCAGCGACAGGTGGTACAGAGCGAGCGCCGAGTCGTGCCGAGTCCGCTCGGTCTCGGACCGGAGCAAGTGTATCAGCGGCGGCAGCGCGCCCAGCACGCCGATTGCGATCTTGTTCTGGTCGTCGAGGGCGAGACTGAAGATCGCGCCGGCGGCGTGCTCCTGCGACTCCGGGAACCCACCTTTCAAGACGTCGATTAGTGGGAGGACGAGCCCCGACCGTACGATCTTCACCTTGTTGACTTTTTCGAGTGAGAGGTTGACCAGCGCTGCGACCGAGTTCACCTGAATATTGTTGTATCTGGAGACGATCAGAGATCGGAGGGCTGAGAGAATTCGGGTACTGCAGAGGTGGGCCCGGGTCTCCTCCCTTTCCCGCGTGATCTTTCGCAGCCAAACGCCGCCGTTTTCGACGTCCGACACTATTTGGCTCTTCATCTTGACGACGATCTCTTTTTCCGGGCAATCGGTGGCAGTGTTAGCGATTTCGATCTCCGACGACGAGGAGGATGTGGTGGCGGAGGTGGAAGTGAAGGAGCGGCAGCTCGGGCAGGTTGCGA
>JAYMTH010001599.1:0-14497 GCA_036897465.1 Pelargonium australe | reverse complement strand
TAAAGCTTCTCGTCTCTCACTAAAGATGGGTTGAGTGAGAATCGAATGCAATCGCTCTTCTCATTCGCTCAAAATGAGAAGTCTTTCCCATTGATTTCCCATGCACTAGTTAGCTATTGAATGATACAGTGAGTGAGGGCAAGATATTTTCAGGGAAGAGCAATTTTTACAAGTATATCTCTTAAACCCTATCACTACATTTCCACATTCCTCTCTTAAACCCTATCACCTACAGTTTCTCACTTTCTCCTCTTTCTTCTCTTAACCCCCAACTCTACAATCCTCCATGCCTGTAAAGCTCCCACCTCATCTTCACCTCCTCAATTCTTGCCCACCACCCACTCTCTTCCGCAACCTCAAATCTGTACGGCCATTTCAATGCTCCCGACCCGTCGTAGCTCTCGCCCGCCTCTTTCCTTTCAGCTTCAACCATTTCGCGCTCAGCTCTCGCGGTACCGATCAAGTCTCGGTCCGAGCTGGAGCCGCCGGGTCGAGCTTCGAGATGAAAAAAGGTTCGAGGAGCTTAGTGGACGATGAGTCCGAGCTCAGCGACTTAGGATCCAGGGCGGGCTCCGGTGGGGATAGGGTTCGTCGTGGTGGTGGTGGTGGTAGGGGTAGGGGTAGGGGTAGAAATGGCGACGGAGGCAGAGAAGGGTCTCAGACGAGGAGGACTGGGGAGAATTACGCGGACGATTTTGGTGGATCCAACGGGCCTAGATTGCGGAATGCGAATCCGTCTCTCGGAAGGAGAGGTGGTAGGGATTCGGGTTCTGGGTTTAGGCAAGATAGAGGGGTTGATAAGGTTATGAGCAATGCATATTCATCAATGCCACAGACTAAGCCAAGCTCATCAGGAGATGACGATTCTTACCTAAGTGAGAGCAGGTAAGCATATCATGAATAGGCACTACCTTCTTTAATTTAGCATTCTTTTGATGCTGTATTTTATGCTCTACTTCATCTGCAATATGCCTAATTGAAAGCATATTTTGTAATGGATTGGTTTTACTGTGAATTTTTAAAACAGTGGATTTGAGGAACACTGAATCTACACTACAAACTTGTTAATGGAAAGGCTATAAGGGTCACAAAGCAGCAGCCTTAACAATGCACTGAGGTTCATCCTCACTAAAAATGCATCAATAAGTTCAAGTTTTAATGAATGTGTAATGCTAGCTAAAGGTTAACAAGAACTTCTGAAACAGAATGAAAAAAAGCTTTACAATAAATAATATATTGTTTGACCAGGAAAGGAAATCACCTGTCTTATAATAGTGTTTCATGGATTATAGTCACTTAACCTGCTTTGCTCTTTATACTTGATAAGTTTTTGGATAGGAATTTGTCAAGTCATTGGTGCGGTTAAAGTTACTTTAGCATTGTTGTAAGTTGTAGCTTCATGGGTAGACCACACTAATTTACAGTCTGGCTTCTTAATACAGATATTAGGTACCCAACATATCTTGAATTTACAGAGCACGAGAGGAGCTTATTCCAAGTTTCTACTGACAATATATATTTTAGTGCTTGTACATATAATGTAGTTCTTTGATAAAGATTTAATATTTTAGTTAGCAGGTTGACTTCCTGTATTTGTTAAAATTGTTCCTCGTAAATCTGATTTCTGCAAATGCTGGCAGATTTGATCAATGTTCACTCTCCCCACTGTCCTTAAAAGCAATCAAGGATGTTGGATATGAGAAAATGACGATGGTACAGGAGGCATCTCTTCCAGTTATACTCAAAGGTAGTTAATTTCCAACACAGCTTATGTGAAGAATGGATTTCCTCTAAAAGATTTCCGTGTCTATTTTATCATATCTTCAGTTATTTTGAGTTTTTAGTATATACCAGGGAGTAGATTAGAACTCAATGTATCAATTACGGTGTCTAGTAACATTTTTTACCCCTGTAATAACTAATAACAGAAGAAAATTCTTCATTTTATGAATTATCTGCAGAATAATAACATGAGGCTGCAGGCATTTAGGAGCTTCCCTATCCAATAATTCATATAACTTTGATGTCAATTCTACCTTTAACTTGCTAATGATAGCTGTCTGTTTCTCCACAAGAAAGATCAAAATACTATATACTTATTTGTGGAGTGGCCACCCTTCATTTGTGGTTCTGTTGGTTGCTTTAGATCACATTGCGTTTCCATATTCTGACAGTTTTCTACAATCATTGCCTTCCTTAGGTACGGATGTTCTGGCAAAGGCTAAAACTGGCACTGGAAAAACTGTTGCATTTTTGGTAAGACACTTCAATTTTTGTATATTAATTAAGTTGATATGTTAAACCTGGTAAACTGTATGCTGAAGCCTTGTGTGGTGAGCAAGACTTCCTGCTTTGTGGAGCTCCCTAATAACAAATTATATTTTAATGTGAAAAGGAATCAGAGAAAGCACATGGTTATCATAGTAAAAGAAGAGTTTGAGGTTTAGGATAAATTGTCACATATCAATGTTTTTCTTTTTTCTTCCCTTTTATGTTTGTACATGGCGTGTTCACGTGCCTGCAAGTTCAAGCCTCTGCATTGTTTTGGAGATGTATTGTTATCAGAATTTTTTAGCGGGCATTTTTACTGTCTATGAATCGGCACCTCAATTTGCATATGTCGAAGCCATTGATCTTAAGAAGCAGGAACTGTTGGCATTAATTTTTTTTATAGCATCCAGAATATGAAAGTATGGTGGTTCAATTATACTGAATTGGTTCATTTCAGCTTCCATCCATTGAAATTGTTGTTAAATCACCTCCTGTTGATCACAACCAAAGGTACGCACCGATTCTTGTGCTTGTAATTTGCCCAACTCGAGAGCTTGCAAATCAAGCTGCTGCGGAAGCTGGCATGTTGTTGAAGTATCATTCATCTATTGGCGCTCAAGTTGTGATAGGTGGTACAAACCTTGCTTCAGAACAGAGACGCATTCAAGCAAACCCCTGCCAGGTGAGTTTCTTACCATTGTGGAGACAAATCATGCGTGGGATTGTTACCATGTCTTTCATTAGTTGTAGATATCTAAGTTGGGTGAAGATGGAACCAATTTAATGATCCTAACTGTGAGAAACATTATTGAACTGTTTGGCATCTTGCTGAGCTGAGAACAGTGAAATGAATGTAGCATCTTAGATTTTGGGTCAATCCACCATCCATTATGGTGGTCAAGATATCCCCAAGAACCTTCCGTTCAGACGATGCTCTTAATTAAGAATATATATATATATTGAAGCTTAGGAACACAATTATCATCTTCTACTCAAAATATGTAGCTTAACATTATTTTATTTTTCACATTTACAACATACAGATTCTTATTGCTACACCTGGAAGGCTTATAGATCATATTGAGAACACTCCAGGATTTGCAACTAAGCTGAAGGGTGTGAAAGTCCTTGTACTTGATGAAGCCGATCATTTACTAGACATGGGATTCCGTAGAGACATCGAGAGGATAATAGCTTCTGTTCCCAAACAACGTCAAACACTTCTGTTTTCTGCCACAATTCCAAATGAGGTTTTTCTTCCCCCCCAATCATATTCCCAGGGTTGTAATTTTTTATAGAACTCTAAATTGCTTTTTGATATGAAGGTTCGTCAAATCTGTCACATTGCTTTAAAAGGAGATCATGAGTTTATCAATACTGTTGAAGAAGGCAGTGGGGAGACACACTCAAAGGTAGGCTATTTGTTGATAGTTTTTTTTCCTGCATAATTGATAATTCCATATCTGTAAATTTGGAATTATATCAATTTGAATCATTTCAGGTCAGACAGATGCATTTAATTGCTCCATTAGACATGCACTTTCCTCTACTCTATACGCTTCTAAAGGATCACGTTGCAGACGACATTGACTACAAGGTCTGTATAATTTCTTAAGTTCCTTTTCTTTAGAGTAGTTATAAAATTTCTGTCGAGATTTCTTTGGTTCTGTTTGCCTGGTATCTGTGGAATATAGAACCTGAACATGCAGGCCAGAAGCGAACAAAAAGTAGTTGAATATGTGTAAGCTTGCCAAGCATTCAATGCATGGTGAATGGTGATTATTCATGGTTCTCCTGAAGATTTTGTGAATTCAACTATTGAGTGTTGTCAACATTTATTACAGGTTCTTGTCTTCTGCACCACTGCCATGGTCACGAGCATGGTAGCTGATCTTCTTGGTCAGCTGAAAATGAATGTTAGAACCATCCATTCAAGAAAATCCCAGTCTTATAGAACCAAGGTTTCTGATGAATTTAGAAAGTCAAAGGGTATCATTCTTGTGACATCAGATGTATCTGCGCGGGGAGTTGACTACCCAGACGTTACTCTAGTCGTTCAGGTATTTTTTTTTTAAATTTTCTATCACGACATTCATTTTTTTTTTTCAATGACGTGGACCAAGAAGTTGGGATTCACATCCTTAGTTTTGTGTAGGAAGGCTAGTCTCTCTTTTTACAATTTAGATTATTAGATTAGTACACTTTTCGGTGGACAAATATTAATTTGAAACCAATATATTTGTCGGGAATCACAGGTGGGTGTGCCATCTGACAGAGAACAGTACATTCATCGACTTGGTCGAACTGGGCGCAAGGGGAAAGAAGGGCAAGGCATCTTGTTGTTGGCACCTTGGGAGGAATACTTTTTATCTTCAGTCAAGGATTTGCCAATATCAAAGGCCCCGGTACCTTTGGTTGATCCAGACAAAAAGAAGGCGGTGAGTATGGTTCTCAAGGTTTCATCTCCCTGCTCTGCTCTCACATGAATCGTAAATGTAATCTACTTATTTTCTGATGTATAATTAAACAGGTGGAACGAGCACTATCGAATGTGGAGATGGAGACCAAGGCGAGAGCATATCAGGCGTGGCTTGGGTATTACAATTCCAATAAGAATGTGGGCGCGGACAAGAGGAGGCTTGTGGAGCTGGCAAATGAATTCAGCCGGAGCATGGGGTTGTCAACACCTCCCGCAATGAAAAAAGTGATAGTTGGGAAGATGGGTCTGAAAAATGTCCCTGGTCTCATTACCATCTAGGTAGATTGATTTGTATTTAGTAGTAGTTGGAGGAGGTCACCCTATTATCCCAACATTTTCAACTACTTTCAGTTCATAACCCTCGTTAGGCCTTAAAAGCGTTCCTCACGCGTAGCAGCGTTTTTTGTCAATTTTCATTATTGGACCTCCGTTTCATTGTTAATGATAATGAACATAAACTGAATGTATATTAGTTCATCCACGTTCGAGTTGTTAAAAAAATTGAGTTGACTAAAATTATTGGCTGAGAATATGAAGATCAACACTATTATATTGATTTGCACTATGCAATATTTTCCATTACATATCCTACGGCATCTTTGTAATGACTCCAAAAATCCGCCAGCATGGTCCAAATCATCTCCGAAAACCCTTCGAAAACCTCCGATGTTTCAAACAATCCTTGCAGCGAATTCCTTGTCGACTCCACGAGACCAGCAATGGCAGAGCCAGCACCAACAGCAGATCCCGTGACAGCTTCTTTAACAACATCAAAACCAGTAGACACCAGAGTGCTTGTAGCCTCCATTAAAAACTCCGAGAGGTACTCCAAACAAGCCTTGATCGAATCTCCGAAGCTCTCCACCATCCCTTTGGCCTCGTCTCCAGGAGCCTTGAATTTTTGAATCACGAGCACGATTAGGCGAGCAGCGAGACCGAAGATCGCGCGACAGCTTAGGCTGAAGAGCACGTTGAAGGTGAAGAAAATTACGTTTAGAAGCATTGCTATCATTTTTGTGGTTAGAATTGGAAATGTGGTGACGATGTTTGGGTAATGAGGCGTTTTGTTTTTGTATCCATTTACGCGTGGTGTTGAAGGAGTTGTCGCTGTCTTGGCATCTTCTTTGAAGTTGTGTTTGGCATGCGAGAAAGTTTCTTTAAATGAAGAGTTGGTAAACAATGAGACTTAGGATTTTTTTTCTTTTTTCTTCTTCTTTCAAAGAAACATAAATCTATTCAATGGTTAGAAACTAATTAGAAGGGACCGCTTGGATGTCTCTTGACTCTTGTTAGGGGAATATGACCTCGTTGTTAGTTAGTCTTTCAATTTTTGTTTAGAGAGACATTGACTCTTGCTCTATGAGTTATATTTAAACTAGCAACTAGCAAGTATTCATAACAAGTTGAGACACCAACACCCGTGGGAGCTAGTAATACCAGAAGTTTGGTTCCCTCGAGATCTCAAGTTCGAACATTCTTTTATGATGTTGGTATTACCGTTAAAAAAAACGCAAATTGAGGCGGTCTAAGAATCAAAAACTCTAAATATTTGAGTGTTTATATTAAGCTGATTAAATTGTGTCGAATTAAAGTGAGGTCTAACATGCGCAACTATCCTTAGCGGAATACACTTACAAGCTCTGCTATTTAATGACCAATATTCTTTTTATTTTTTTATTAATAGACCGAGATTCTTTTTAACTATTTTGACATATGAGTGAGATTCTTTTTATATGGGAAAGAAACCAAAATGGTAGTATTTGAAGTTAAGGATGCAACTTATAGAAACATTTTGTAGCTAAGTGCAACAATCTAAATCTCTTGTAGCTATGTGCATAACATGACATGTTAGATGTAGTTATATGCAATTATCTCTTGAAGTTATTTATGAAGTATTTTATTCAGGTTTTTAGAAAACTGAAAAACTTGTTTGATTGTATAGTTTTCCATTTGAAAATCTGGAAAACAGTTTTTCGAAATAGCTTGTAAATAGAATACTGTTTTCTTTTTTAAGTTTTCCAAATTGAAAACTCATATTTTTTATATTTCACGAAGTATTTATTATGCGTAATGTTGTTATTTATCAATATAAAAACAATTATACTTTGCATTATTCTAATTTATGATTAAAATAAATATTAAAAGAAAAATGTTACATAGATTAAAATGTTGTTATCCAAGCGGTTGATGAACTAATTTAAATTTCTTATGAGATTTCACGTTCGAGCCTCCTTACCGACAATATGAGGTTAAAGAAAACTAACGACTAACAGCATCCTCTAGGAGTGAGAAACACAGTCACACATACATTTACAGTCTGACCCGTTGTAAAAAAAAAATTAAAATTTTTGGTAGAGAAAGAAAAAAACAAAAATTGTCCGTTAATTCTTTCATTTTCTCTTTTTACAATTCGAAAAGAAAAGAAAATGGATTCATGGGACAATTTGACATCGTACAATAATGGGCCTGGAAAAACCAAAACCTATAGATTTCTTATTGGTTGGCCCAATTCTCGCAAATATATACATTTCCATTTAAATTCGTTATTTTTCATTTTGTTTCTTTTCAATTATTAATTTATTTTTGTTGTGTTCATTATTCTCCTCTCTCTCTCTCTCTCTCACCCAGAAAATATATCATCTCTCTCTTCTCTTCCAACGAAATTGTCCATGTCAAAAACCCACAAAACGTGATTACTCTCATCTCATCAACCCTAATTGTTTCAAATCCCAACACAACCATAGCCATTCCTTCTCAGGACCATAGATTCTTGTTTCTATCCAGGTTCCTCCTTCTCCCACCATTTCATTTACTGCCCACAACAATCTCTGCTTTCATACATTTTCTCGATTCGTCGACACTTCCAGCTTTTACAGTTTCGATAATCTGACCCCTCTCTGTCGCCGATAACCCCATTTTCGCTCTTCCCTTTTAGGGTTTTCTGTAATTTTCGTAGGGTTTATTTTCCTTTCCGCGATTCCTTTTGTTAGCAGATTTGAATTCTTACATCACTTGGTTCGATATAGTTTATTTTGGTGTTGGAAATATTAGAGAAAGTGGGTTCAGTATTTGCAAAACTAGAAGTGATTGAAATTTTCAATTTTTGTGGTTGGGCTGGTCTGCAAAGTCGCTGGCTTTTGTAGGAACTTGTAGAGGAAGTTCTATACTTCATCTTAAGCTTTAGTTTGTTCTATATTGATCTTGCTTTTTTGGATTGTTGCTTTGGTGGGGGAGGGTAGAAGTTGTTTTTGGGGAGGTAGGTGTGTGAGGTTGGATTTTGGGTGAGTGATAGGAAGCCCAGAGGCGTGTATGGGCGAGCATGAGGGGTGGGCAGAGGCACCGGGTGCGCTGTTGCCCAATGGCTTGTTGCCCAATGAAGCCGCCTCCGTGATGCGGGTGCTGGACTCGGAAAGATGGTTGAAAGCTGAGGAGAGAACTGCTGACTTGATAGCCTGCATTCAACCTAATGCACTCTCCGAGGAACGCCGGAATGCTGTTGCAGATTACGTGCAGCGGCTGATAATGAAGTGCTTCCCCTGCCAGGTCAAGGTGGGCTATACTTTATTAATTTCCTTATTTATATATGAAATGGCTTGGTATTTTTACATGTATACATTTGTTACCTTATTTTTGATAGTTTGGTAGCAATTACATTATTATGTTATCCCTATTTGAAATTACAAGGTTGTTCTTACTTTTTATTGCAATAGTTCCTTTAGTTGCTTAGTTCACGGCGAGTGTTTGTCCAAAATGTTACCCGTGTTCGGTGTTCCTGGGATTTTATCTGTAGTTAAACCACAGAAATTAGCTTACTTTAATGGCGAAGATATGGAGATGTCAGTTTTCTTTAAAATAGAATAACTTCCAAGAGTGTAAATCGTAATGGCCATAGCGTTAGAGCAGAAATTGTTGAAAGAAGTGATACGTAGCATTGTTTTAGTTGCTTACTATTTAAATTGGTGGAATTATGCATGTCAATGGAAAACAACCAAACATGCTTAGCATGAGTGAATGAATTTGGATTGAATTTCGTGATTTCATTATTTGAAACATTGAGTTGCTATGAGTATTTATTTTCAAACTGAAGGCTGTAAAAAAGGTCAGGGATAACAAACAAAGGGATTATAGTTGAATAGATTGATCTATTTGCATTGTTTCAAATAATGGGTTCTATGTTTAACTTGTTTGAGCATATGCTCAATGAAGTTGTGCCCAGGTCACAGTTGTGCAATAGGATATTGTTTGTATACTTGTTTGCCAACATATGATCATATACATCCGCATATTTCGTGTTGCTATTTTATGTTAATATGTTGTTAATTTCTAGTGCCTATTGTTATCATCAGGTGGTTACTTTTGGATCTGTGCCCCTGAAGACATATTTGCCAGATGGGGACATTGACTTAACAGCCTTCAGTGAAAATCAAAATTTGAAGGAAACATGGGCCCATCAGGTTCGTGATATGTTGAAGAACGAGGAAAATAACGCGAATGCCGAGTTTCGTGTCAAAGAAGTTCAGTACATCCAGGCAGAAGTAGGTCCTCATAAGTTTCCTTCAATTCCTTTTATCATCATAAATTCCTTCCCATCAGTGGCAAATTTGTGTGCTTATTTAATCAGTTGGTTCTAATTTGCTTAGAAACATACCATAGAAGGCTTGATTTGTATGTTTTTGACTTTTTTCATATTAACTGTAGAATCAGCAGATATTATGAGTCTCATTACCCATATTATCTTATGATGATAGTGACTCAGAGATATTCCTCTATTTATATGTTTACTTTGTCTTGTCTCATGTTGTTCATTACGATGATAAGACCAATATGCACACACCCAAACATACAATAAATAAATTCGTATGACTTGTTGACAATGATACTTAATACTGTAAATCTATATAAATTATTTAACTTTAGATAGTATTTTAGGTGTCAGTTTTTCCTCTAAAATCGCAGCAGTTAGCTTTTATCCTTTAACATCTTTCACTTGGTAGGATTTCTATTATACCGGGCAATATCAAAATGTTGTTCTTTCATGTGATCTCTGATTATGTGTTATGGTTATTTACATCACTATATCTTAACAAGTTGAAATGTTTTATTAAGGGCTACCTAATGATACAGGGGATAAAAGAAAAAAAATCTTCAATTTTTGTTTATTTTTTATTTCTTGTAGCTTCTAGAAAGTAATTTGTTATTCTAATCCAACCAAATTTAGCTTTGCAAACTCTGAGGAAAACATGTACTAAGGAAGAGATGGTTAATTCATACAACCTTGAAAAGAATAATATATTTTTGCCAACACTCATTTTCAGAACGTGGTTCTCTTTTCTCAAGATGGTAATTTGTGGATGTGAACATGAAATATGTATGAATTGAATGTAAACAGCACCTCTCAAGTGGGCATTGTTTGAAAAAGTGCGCATCTCATTGATGAAGCTCGTGTTTAAGCCCTGGAGGACTTTTGTGCCTCAAGTATGCTTTGAGCTTTTTAATATACTGGTGTAATTTATTTCTCCCAACCATTGTTTTTCTCTTTTGTAGCTAAAGCTAAGGTTTTTCTTTCTTTACATACTGTTTCTAGACTGTTTTATGCACTGTTCTGTTGTATTCCATTTTTCTGAATAAAGAACTATTTTTTTTAACTCTTTGAATGTTCATACTCTGGCGTTCTTCCTTGATGAGATGTCACATGTCATTATTTCTTCTTTATTTAGCTTTTGATGGTACCCTGCATAGGTGAAATTTATATCATATGTTTATATAATGGCAAGATTATCATTTATTAATTTCTCATATGATTGCAGGTAAAGTTAATAAAGTGTCTTGTGGAAAATATAGTGGTAGACATATCTTTTGATCAGCTTGGTGGTTTATGCACCCTCTGTTTCCTTTTGGAGGTGAGTGTTACGTCCGGGAAAACCTTCCATTTCAGGCGCAGCATTATATTGATTAATAGTTTTTGCTTGTATGTAGGTTGATCATTTGATAAATCAAAATCATCTGTTCAAGCGCAGCATTATATTGATTAAAGCTTGGTGTTATTATGAGAGTCGTATACTGGGTGCTCACCATGGACTTATTTCAACTTATGCCTTGGAAACCCTAGTTCTTTACATATTTCATGTTTTCAACAATTCATTTGTTGGACCACTTGAGGTGGCTGTCCTTTCTTTTCTTTCCTTTTTTATTTCTTTCTTTTTGTATATATGTATCATCTCTTTGAATGGATTTTCTTGCATGGACAGGTCCTTTACCGGTTTCTAGAGTTCTTTAGCAAGTTTGACTGGGAAAACTTTTGTGTTAGCCTATGGGGTCCTGTACCAATTAGTTCACTTCCGGATGTAACAGGTAGTTGTAACTGCTTGAAGATTCTTCTGTTGCTCTTGAATGACATTACAACTGCTGGCCAATTTGCTAGTTCTGAGTATTTTTATTGGAAATATTTTACAGCGGAACCTCCTCGAAAAGATGGCGGGGAGTTGCTACTTAGCAAAGCTTTTCTTGATGCTTGTAGCTCGGTGTATGCTGTTTTCCCTGGTGGTCAAGAAAACCAAGGGCAACCATTTGTCGTCAAACATTTCAATGTTATTGATCCTTTACGCGTAAACAACAATCTTGGGCGGAGTGTTAGTAAAGGTATTTTGATTCCATCTCTAAAGTTATTGAATCGTTTTTACTAATCATAAAGACATCATTGTCCCTTTTCAACTTTCTTGTTTTTACATGGTAGTGACTGCACACATCGTGTCTTTTGTTGAACCACCTCTGACCTACTACAAGTTCTTTGCTTCACACTTCTTAACCAAGGTCGTCTCCTTATACTTGGTCTTATCCTATTAAGGACCTTGCTCCTCAACATGGGACCTTTGTTCAACACCTCAGTTTCCGACTCTCTTGGAGCCACCTTCATTGCCCAATGAGATTAATCAAGGGACGACCCTAGGAAGTCATGCCTTGGGTTGGTAGACTCTCATTGAGACCCGAAACACTTAGTGTTACACCCGATTGGTATGCACACGATAGAGCTCCAGAGCGAGGCATGCCTTATTTGTAACCTCCTGGATTCCATCTCGCAGCTCCGTCGTCAAGCTATGCCCTTGAGCTCAAGTATGTGGTCGTCATCGCCACCTCATCAATAGCTAACCTTTTTTTAATTAAAAGAGCTAATTATGCACATAATAAGTGTGTCTCAAAAAGACATCTGCGTTATTGGGGTTCAGTGCATTTAGTCTTATTGTGTGATAGGGTGTTTCTTTTTTGCTTCTCTTTCGGTTACTGCAACAGGATTATTGGGAGGAATATAGTTAGTTGATATTCAAAAAGGGCTTCAATGCTGCGTTGGTGTTGTCTTTTCCGCTTTATATCTTTGTGAGAACATTTTTTTCTCTTACAGAATTCCTTTCCATGTATCTTATAGAATTTCTTCGTTTTTCTTAGAAACAATATCGATTATGTAACAATTTCTCTGCGCTTGTGATAACTGTCCAGTATTTATAACAATCTGTATGAATGTTTAACGTACATAATTTGTCTTTGCAGGTAATTTCTTTAGAATACGTAGTGCATTTGCATTTGGAGCTAAACGGCTGGCAAGGTTGCTTGATTGCCCTAAGGAAGACCTTTGTTTTGAAGTAAATCAATTCTTCCTCAACACTTGGGACAGACATGGCAGTGGCCATCGTCCTGCTGCACCTGTGAATGATTTGCGGCGTCTGAGAATTTCTAATCCAGACCATCTACATGGGTCTGAAAATGTCAGGAACAACGTTAGCAGCATGAAGAATGAGATTTCCTCTGCTCGTAATACTCAAGCTGACATGAACCGTGGCTCTTGTATTGTTTCATCCCAACATGGTAACCATTCCTTGGATAGCTTATCTGGAGCCAGTGATGTATCCCTACTTTCCTGTACTCAAAGTCAAAAAAGTTATGGAAACCCAAAGAACTTAACAGATCATATCAGTCAAGAAATCAGGTCCAATCATGGTGCATATATTAACAAAGGGAAGAAAAATTCTAAACCTGATAGTTTAGTGAATGAAAGTCTAGGAAAATTTCTATTTGCAAGAACACGGTCTAGCCCTGAGCTAACTGATACATATAGTGAAGCCTCTTCTCCAGGAAGGCGTGATAGAGTTCCAGAGATTGGTAAAAGCCAAACTGCTTCCGCAAGGCTTGATACTAGCAGGAGGAAAAACCTAGAATGTGATGTCTTAGAGAGTCATGGTGTTAGATCTGCAACTGAGGATCCTTCATCCATTCAACATTTTTCATCGCATAGAGGTCACGATACGGGTGCTGATTCAAACAGTTGTGCTAGTAGTTACCATGATGATTCTGGGTTGAGTACAATGGGTGAAGAATTTGCTGCCTTTGGGACACAGGGAATGCATCAGGAAGAGCAGGATCTTGTGAATCTGATGGCATCTTCTACAGGCCGTTTCAGCGGGCAAGTACACATGCCATTGAATTTAGCTTCAGGTCACTTGCCTCTTCCAATTCCATCATCCATGCTGGCATCATTTGGATATGGTCATAGGAATTTTGCTGGAATTGTTCCTACTAATTTTCCCTTGCTTGAGACTCCTTGGGGTACACATATGCAATTTCCTCAAGGTTTGATACCCTCACAATTTACTCCTTACTTCTCTGGCATTGGATTGAACCCAAATCTAGAAGATTCAAAGGAGACAGATATTGATCATTTTAGTTCTACGGAAATGAACCCTGGGGAGGCTCATCATGGTTATTGGCAGGAGCTTGACAGGGGCTCTACTGGAGGTTTTGAACTTGATAATGGCATTTTTGAAGCTAATCATAGAGACGATAACAAGCAGTCCACTTCAGCAGGTTACAACTCTGTTCATTCATCTCAGCCTGATAGCTCGATAAATTATGAAAGACTTCAAAATAAATTTACTAAAGATAATCAAGTTGCAACGAAAGAAGATTATGCTGAAACATCCCATTATCAAGATAACGGGGAAAATGAAGCATGCTTTGATGATAGAACTATGAATTCAAGGCCATTACCTGCTGCTCATGGTTCTTTGAGAAGTAAAACCTCTTCCGAGAGTTCTTGGGAAGGTTCATCAGTATCCTCAGCGAAGGCATCAAAGTCGAGTAGAGAAAAACGTGGTAGAAAAACAGTTCCTTCTACATTGACGTCTTCTGTGTATGATAAAGCTATGAGCATGTCAGAGCATTCCCTTACTCTACCAGATGATTACAACAAAGACTGGAATCCGTCAACCATGGGCAGTGAAATATCAGAAGGGAGCATGAGACTTGGTTCTGTCGTATCCTTGCATGATCCAAGGAATCAAATATCTGGATTTGAATCAGCACAAACAAGTGGATCAGATTCATTAATGCCTATTCCCCCGATACTTTTAGGTCCTGGTTCACGGCAAAGAGCTATGGATAATTCTGGAGCTGTCCCATATACATTCTATCCCACAGGGCCTCCTGTTCCATTTGTTACAATGCTCCCCTTTTACAATTTTCCAGCCGAAACACGTGTTCCTGATGCATCCATAAACCATCTGAGAGTGGAAGAACAGCTGGATAACAGTGATTCTGGTCAGAATTTTAGTCCATTGGAGGGACATCGGTTGGATGTGCCAAGTTCTTCTATGAGAAGTTCTGCATCTGTTGGGCCATCAGAGCACAAGCCTGACATTCTTCATAGTGATTTTACAAGTCATTGGCAGAATTTACATTATGGGCGGTTTTGCCAAAACT
>JAYMTH010001598.1:0-14500 GCA_036897465.1 Pelargonium australe | reverse complement strand
CTTTTTGGGAGTGACCGGGACTTGTAGAGATGTTTTCCACACTTAGTGAAATTTATTGGGATTTCTCTGCGCGTGAGATCTAGCTTGCGCGAGGTAGAGCCTGTGTGAGGTAGAGCCTGCGCGTAGTAGAACCTGCGCGAGGTAGAGCCTACGCGTGGTAGAACCTGCGCGAGGTAGAGCCTGCGTGTAGTAGAACCTGCGCGAGGTCTTTCCACGTGGCGCTTTGTGAGTCGTTTGAAGAACTTATGATTTTTTGGGTAGCATCAGCTTCTTCCTTATCCCTTGAGAAGTTTCTTCTCTTGTGCTTCACTACGATGGACTCTGGAATGATGTCTAGACGATGATCAGCCACTTTAGGGTCCATGCCAAGCATCTACGCTGGAACTTAGGCACATCAGCATTCTCCCTCAAGAGGTTTACAATATCTTCTTTTTCTTTGGGGGGTGAAGAGTTTCTCAACCTTGAATAGCTTTTCATGATCAAGTTCGTTGAATACAATCTACCATAGGTTTGGTCATCATCTCTGCCTCTGTTTCTCCCTTTGTCTTCTCTTCTTTTTTCCGGTTGACCTTCTCTTGGCCTTGCTTTGAATTGAGCAAGCTTTCCCTTAGCAAGGAGCTACTCCATAATTCCTTTGAAGGCAAAGCAGTCCTTAATGTCATGACCAGTGCACTAGAGCAAGACGTAGGATTTATCTTTGTCCCTTCCTCGGATCTCTCCCGCAGGGACTGTGGGCCATTTGATGTTATCATTATTGTCCAGATACTAAATATTTTTTCTCATAATTGACGTTGAGAGGTTTGTAGGTTGAGCAGACCTTAGCAATATCAGGGATGGGAGGTTTCCCATAGTTTATAGGAGCAATATTATAGTGCTTGCTGGCCGATGATTGATAAGAAGCTTGTTTTCTTTTATCTCTCCCTCTAGAGCTTTGACCACACCTGATGGAGGTAGACTTGGAGGATAGTGTAAGGTTGTAAGTATTCATCAGAAATGCATGCAAGGAAGCTTGTACGACCTGTAGAGACATAGGTGTCTAAATGAAAGGATTAGGAGTGCCTCTTGTCGCTGGGGTGAATGGAGCCTGAGGCTGAGGAAAATGAGCTTGAGGCTAAGCGAAGATAGCAGGAGGCTGAACAAAAGGAATTGGAGGCTATTTGAAGGCAGCTTGGAGGTTTGCTGCATTCGTTGGAGCTATTTGAGCATGCCTCTACTTTGCTCTCCTTATTCTTCTATTGGTGCTCTTATTTGAGTCTTCTATGATTTGGTGGTTTTGAGAGTACGGCGGGCTCTGTGACTGATCTCAAATTCCAGACTCATCTTGCCCTTCTTTCAAATTCCTCCCTACTCTACGAGGGAGTCGGTTTCGGAAATCCCTATTTCTAGGGTCCCAACCTTTATTTAGTCTGTTGAACACAAATGTTCTAGGCTGATTGTTGTTGTTACTTGTTGTTTTTGTCTTAACCTTGGAGCCTTCGGCTTAGAGGTGATGGCTGGCAGCGGGAGTTGATTAATATCCTCCAGTGGCTCGTTACTTGATTGTCCCTCCCCCTCTAGGATGGTTTAGTGCTGGTTGGATTACGTTCCATTTATCTTCCAGGAATTCAAATTACATGCTTATGACATTTAATGTAGTGGTGTTGGAACGCGGCTTTCAAACGTTCCTGGCAATGGAACCAATTTATTCGACTATTTTTCTAAGTCTGAAATCAAGGCTCGAATGATGTCGTATAGGAATTCTTCTCTAAGTGGTAGGTGATTTAATTATTTTGACTTGATCAAATCTAAAGTCTTGATACAATGTCGTATTGTCTTTATTTCTCCATGTCCCAAGGGAATTCGCAATTTGGATCAGGATTTGATACGGGTCGGAGCTTCTTGACTTGGGTCCGGGTCCAGGCCCAGTCACTTGCGAAGATCAGCGCAACGTTAAGCGGAAACCCAGGATGTGTGTCTGGGGGACCGCCTTCGACGTGAGAATCAAGATCTCCACACAAATTTGATAATTAAACTTTTGAAGATTCGAAGATCTTCGACGAACGTTTGAGTAAATTCGAAGAACGCACGAAGATCAACGAAGAACACAAAGAACACTTGAGAGTGTTTACGTGCTTTTCGAGTTTGAGAGTGAATTATGAAATGTGTTTACCTCTTGGTGGAGAGCCCTATTTATAGGCCTCCACTTACCAGATAATGTGGCGGCACACGATTGGTTGAGAAATGTGTGGGGCCCATTGGTAGTTTTGATGATGTGTTTGTGAGAGAAGTTGTGGGAGAAGTTGTTCCACTTGGCTTGATTCTCTAAACAAGTTGACTTGACCTTTGTCCGGAGTTGACATGATCCCAAGCTTGGAATGAGATGACCAAGATTGACCATTTTGACCAATGTTTACCAAGTTTGACCAATATTGATTGAGATCGATTTGACGACCGGTTTGACTTAAGTGTCATGCTCCGGCCCAACTAACTCGACCCGACCTTTATTCAAGACCGACTCAAGGTTGACCGCAATTGGCTTTGACTGATGACATGGCTCTAGTGCAATGTGTCGCTCCATGATTTGCTTAATATTATTCTGATTTTTTGTTTATCATCACGATGATATCTGAAATCAACCTTCTAGGTGGATCGGTAGATGGGTGGTGTGTTAACACCGGCTCTTTTTGCCATGTCAGCCACGACCGAAGTATGTTGAAGACATAAACTGTTGCGACGGAGGACATGAAAGTGCTGATGGGAGATAATCACATTGTTGGAGTTGCTAGTTTTGATACCGTGGAGCTGAAGTTCACCTCTGAACGATTCTTGACACTGGAGAACGTGTTGCACACTCCTTTATTGATTTTTATAAATCACATGATATCTTGCATGAGAAAACTGCACCTTATTCACTTATAATTAATGGTAAGTTTGAACGTAAGAATAAAACTTTAACTGAATTGGTTGTACTTTGAATTCTGGTGTTGCTTCTCACTGGTGGAGAAAAATTATATTAATTGTATGCTATGTGTTGAATAGAGTTTCTAGGTCCTCTAATAAGGTATCCCCTTACGAGATATTGAAAGATAGGTCTCTTAATCTATCATATCTTAGAACTCGAGATTGTCTTGATTTTGTTAGGATTCTTGATCCTAAGAGATTTAAAGTGAATTTTTAGCATATCATTTGATAGCAGATAATATTGGTGTGGCAACTGAAATTTTACATTGCATGAAGAGGAGGACTCAAGGCTCGAATGGTATTGCAGCGTTAAAAATCGATATGGCTAAAGCATATAATAAAAGTGAGTGGAGGTTTGTGTTTGATGTATTGACAGCCATGGGGTTTTGTGATAAATGGATCCAGTGGATTCGAATGTGCATAACATCAGATACTTATCGAGTTATTATATGTAATGGGTTATTCGATGTTGTGAAGCTGGAAAAGGGATTGAGGCAAGGGGATCCATTATCCCCATATTTATTTATTTTGTGTGTTGAAGGTTTATCAATGTTGCTTAGAGATGCGGAGAGGAGAGGCAGAATACATGGAGTTAAAGTTGCAAGGTCGGCTCCATCCGTGTCACATTTATTTTTCGTAGAGGATAGTTTTTTATTTTGTAAAGTGGATATGGAAGAGGTCCGGGCTGTTAAAGAGATTTTAAAGGTATATGAGCATGCATCGGGGCAACTTGTTAATTATACAAAATCCTCGGTTCTTTTTAGCTCCAATGTGATGATGGATGATAGGTTGGAAGTGTGTCGGGAGTTGAGGGTGCAGGAAGAAATGGGTGTAAATGGTTATTTGGGGCTGCCAGTTTCTATAGGTAGAAACAAATCCAAGGTCTTTCGTTTTATTAAGGATAGAGTGGCTCGAAGACTTCGTGGATGGGGGAAGAAGTTCCTTTCTCGGGCGAGCAAGGAAGTTTTATTGAAGACGGTTGCACAAGTTTTGCCAAACTATGCTATGAGTATACTTTTGATCCCGATAGACACGTGTGTTGCAATAGAAAGAATGATGAATTCATTTTGGTGGGGTTCGAATTCAGCAAATTCAAGGGGATTGCATTGGTGTTCGTGGGATAAATTGAGTATACATAAACATGCTGGAGGTTTGGGTGTACGGAAATTGCGGGATTTTAATATAGCATTGTTGGGAAAGCAAGGATGGAGACTTTTAACTAGGCCGAGTAGCTTGTTGGCTCGGATAATAAAAGCGCGTTACTTCTCTAAAACTAATTTTCTTGATGCTCATATGGGTTCGACTCCGAGCTACTTTTGGAGGAGTGTTAGAGTTGCACAAGAATTAATAAAAGCTGGAAGTTATGAGCATATTGGGAATGGAAAGAATACAAAAATATATGGTGATCCATGGTTGTGTGGACTAGAGACGAAGAAGATTGGGACAACTCCATTAGTAGGATGAGAAGAATCGAAGGTTGAGAGGTTGTTTGAGGTAGGAAGTAAGGAATAGGATTGGAACATTTTAGATCAGTTGTTTTCAGAGGAGGAAAGAGGGGCGGTAAGGAGAATTGTATTGGGTAGGAAAATTGTATTGAGTAGGCGAAATATGAGTGATACATGGTGTTGGGCTCTTGAGAAAATGGTATTTATTCGGTAAAAAATGCTTATAGGTCGTTGTGTCAGTTGGTACAGGAAGGTATAATAGATGAGGAGGAGAGAGAGAGATGTGGAAGAGGCTGTGGAGGAAGCGGTGTCCGGCGAAGGCGAAACATTTAATTTGGAGATTATAACGGGTATGTTCCAACTAATTTTAGACTTTATGAGAAAGGGATGAATGTTGACATTTTATGTATTGGATGTGGGAGGGATGTTGAAACATTGGAACATGTTTTATTGAAGTGTGGGTTGGCTCAAGAATGTTGGAGAAGAAGTGGGATGCGGATTAGGCTACAGTTGGAGTGGTCGTTTAGGGATTGGTGGATAAAGGTGGGACGGAGAGAGGAAGAGGCGATGTGGGGAAGAGCAACAACCATTTGTTGGTTTTTGTGGTTAGCTCGTAATGATCATTTATGGAATAATATAATGTGGACTGCTGATAGAGTGTTACATGCGAGTGAGGTGTTGTTGCGTGGGGGGTTCGAGGCACAATCCGGTAACAATCATGGAGGTGTGCTTTGAAGGAGAGAGGAAGAGAGATGGTGTTATACGACAATAGGAGTGGTTAAAATAAATACAGATGCAACTGTGTTTAATGAAGGTAGGAGGACGGGGTTGGGTTGGGTTGCTCGTGATCATGAAGGTCATTGTTTAGGAGCAGGTAGACGGGTAATTGGGGCGGTGTTGGAATTCCGGGAAGCAGAGGTATGGGCTATTCGTGAAGATCTTTATTGGGAAAGGGATAAAGGATGGAGGAATGTGGTTTTGGAGGCGGATGTGCTGGACATTATAAAAAAGTTACAGGATCGAAGTGTGGAAGACATCAGTGGGAACATGTTGTTGTTGGACTGTTTGTCATTATTCGATTCTTTTGACAATGTCATTTTTTTCTTATGTAAGGCGCTCTGCGAACAGGATAGATCACGAGCTTGCTCGCCTACAAAAAAAAAAAAAAAAAAAAAAGAGTTTTCGCTTGGAAGCTTGATCACCCGACTGCGGATTGTGGAGAAGGCTCAAAAACAAGACCAGGGGGATGAGTTGTTAGTGGTGACTGCCAAGTTAAGGCACATAATGATGCTGAAACCCAACTGGAGCAAATTCAAAGTCCATACTCGGAAGTCGAACCAGAGCCGCAATCCGCCGGCCCGTGGGAACTGGAACCAGTTCAGACCACCGCATAATCTTTCGCAGCAACCACCCAAGAGTGATAAGACGCTATTCCTCTGCTTCAATTGTGGGAAGTCAGGTCATATGAAAAGAAAGTGTTGGAACATGCCTACTAGTGTGAACCTGGCTAAAGAATCACCGCTCGTAGCGATGATATCTGAAATCAACCTTCTAGGTGGATCAGTTTCGCCTTGTCAGGCACGAACGAAGTATGTTGAAGACATAAATTGTTGCGACGGAGGACATGAAAGTGTTGACGGGAGATAATCACACTGTTGGAGTTGCTAGTTCTGGTACTGTGGAGCTGAAGTTCACCTCTGGACGATTCTTGACACCGGAGGACGTGTTGCACACTCCTTTATTGATTTTTATAAATCACATGATATCTTGCATGAGAAAACTGCACCTTATTCACTTGAAATTAATGGTAAGGTTGAACATAAGAATAAAACTTTAACTGAATTGGTTGTTCTTTGAATTCTGGTATTGCTTCTCACTGGTGTATTCTATGTGTTGAATAGAGTTTCTATGTTCTCTAATAAGGTATCCCCTTACGAGATATTGAAAGGTAGATCTCCCAATCTATCATATATTTGTCTTCATTTTGTTAGGATTCTTGATCCTAAGATAATTAACTTGCTGAAGAAATGAAACCAATTTTTTCCGGACGAATTTTTTCACTCTGATATTTTCTACGCGCACGATTTGTTCCAGTTCGTTTATGAACGTTGCACATTTTCTAGTGAACGTTACCTAATTTTCAAAAAGTTTATTTTACCTATTTTCAGTTATAAAAGGAGTCCTTTTTAGTGTGGAGAAAAAATTATATTTTCACAGATCAATTAGACTAAGTTCCAATTTCCATCTTTCCCAATTTATTTTGAGAGCAAATGATATTCTAGTGTAGTTTCAGAATTGGTTTGTACGGTACAACACAAATATTCAAGACTTACGAGTGAGCTATTTTTTCTTGGAAACGCCGTAATTGATCGTTTGTCGTGCAACTATCCGGACAATGCCACAAACGTTTAAAGAGACCAGTCATATATTAATATATAATTGACCTCTAATTTTAATTAAAAAATATCAAGACATGTTGGGCCAAATGGTTAATGTCACTTTGAATTTCTTCACTGGTCTCAAGCTTGAACCTCTATGTCGACGATATGGGTATAAAAAACAAATTCCGCCGCATCTAAGATTTTGCATTCCAAAAAGTTATTTTTTTCTTCAATTTTTTTTGTGTGGAACACTCTTGAATTATTCTACTAAACGGACCAATATTTTATGCAATTAATTAACCTCTAATCGGACCCTATCTATATAGCCAAATATTGGCCCATGCATTTCCAAAGTCAACGTCAACCCACTGCCGTCAACGAATACCCCTGTTTTCCACCCACCTGTTGCGTTTCACAACGACTCCATCAGTCAACCTTCGTTTTTTCTTCAATAAAAAATACTCCGTAAAAATAAAATCTAGATCCATTAAAAAGTGAACACATCCAATACGGCGTCGTAATAACGTTAAATGTCCAATTATAGTGATGTAATTATTCAATTTGTGTCGACGATACATGTACAACCACAGCTGCTACTGTTAGAACTTATTTTCAGTGAATTTCTCTGAAACGACATGGCGATTGCGGAGTCGCCGTCCGACAACAAGATGTGGGGTC
This sequence comes from Pelargonium australe, assembly GCA_036897465.1. NCBI lineage: Eukaryota > Viridiplantae > Streptophyta > Magnoliopsida > Geraniales > Geraniaceae > Pelargonium > Pelargonium australe. The sequence continues at coordinate 7,056 of JAYMTH010001598.1, read as the reverse complement.
TCCTCAAGCTGCCGTTTCGCCACTCCGTCAACAGAGCCAATACGACGCCGTCGCACCGCCCCGCCGCCGACGGATCCAACCCGCAAGCTTCCAATTCGGTCTCCTCGGTGGCTCGGTCTCTGCTTCCCACGCGCCGTCGCCTCAAGCTTGATCCGGCCAATAAGCTCTATTTTCCTTGTATGTGTTGCTTGATCTGATTCTTTTTTTCGTCTGATTGATGGTGGATTTGTGTGTTTGGATTTTGATTGTGTAGCTGATTTACTGAGAGCAACATTTGTGGGCTCATTTACTAAAAGTAGAGACTGGATTTAGGGGTGAGATGAAAACATGTTGACAAAATAGTTCTCAAATTTGCTATAATTGCTTCCACTTTGTCTCTTCTTCAGAATAAGCAAAAATTGGCTGTATACAGATTTTGTTTATGTAGCTAATTACTGAAAATAACACTTTTTAAAAGATTGTTGTCCATTGGGTTCTGATGAAATTTTATACATTAGAAAATGACAAATATGATATGCTAAAACTGCCCAAGAGATGAAATTGATAGCTAGATTAGAAATTGGATCTATTTAATCCACATGCAAAATGGGTAAAATAAAAATTGAACTAAATGGGTTCAAAAGAATTAATATGACGAACTCCCTCCGTCCCAAAACAGGTGTGTAGTTTCACTTGGACTTTTGTCCTTAAATAAGTGTCTTGTTTCATTTTTAAGAAATTAATTATGCATGTGGATAATTAATAATGTCCCTATAATGTGTTAGTTAGTATCATTTGCATGTGGATAGAGGATGAAATATACTACACTAACCTCTCATTAATATTTCTCAAAATAGAAAGGAGGACAATTATTTTGGGGCGGATGGAGTATTAAATTGGTCTAAAATAAAATGTGAGTTTAGTTCAATTTTAAATCTAAATGCCAGTTTGATCTGTGGAAAAGTTTTGAAATGCCAAGTTGGTCCCTCCTCTGTCTATTCTCTTTCTATTTGGAGTTTGTAGCCCAAACATGTTGCATCATGATAACAGTGAAATATCTGTGTATTAAAAGAAAGGAAGGCCACCTATCAGCAATTACCAATGAAGTGGCTATCTTCTAGTATGATATGATGTGTTATGCTGGTGCTTATTTGAAGATAGGCAGCGTTGTTGAAGCAGGCTGATTTTGAAAAGATGCACTAGACTTAACTAGTAGTAAGAGAAACCTGTTTATTAGATACATATTGGATCTATTATAATCAATTTCGGATTCAATTGCAGAAAGTTTACTAGGATGGATATTAGATACTTATTTTATTGATACATACCTCTAGGTGGAAGAGCTAAGCCAATTGCAATTGGCTTGTATTAGAATTGTACTTTGTATGTAAAAGTAAAAGCAGCTGCTGTTTGCTTAGCCTACATACAGGATACAATGTTGAGATTTTACAAGACTCATTTCTCTGATATCTGTTTTATTCTTTCATAGTTAGCTACTATATGTTTTCTGGATTAAGTCATACTTGTCTGAAGGTTTATTAATTTCTTTATTTTTCCATTTTTCTTAAGATGAACCTGGAAAGCAGGTCAGAAGTGCCATCAAGATTAAAAACACAAGCAAATCACATGTAGCATTCAAGGTACTATCCAAAATTTTATTTTTTGGTAGTTTTTCTTGGTCACATTTCTTCTTTGTTTACTTTTTACCATTATACCTGATACTATAACTGCTTAATGCTTATATATCATAGCTTCCAAATATATTTTCTTTACAAGTTTCTATACTGCAGATAAATTTTGTCACTATAATATTACCTATTGGACATCTATTTAATTGTACGTTTTTCTTTTAGTTTCAAACAACTGCACCAAAAAGTTGTTTCATGCGTCCTCCAGGGGCAATTCTTGCACCCGGCGAGAGTCTCATAGCAACAGGTAATATTAATATTGTTTGTCTAGTCCTTAGTCTTGTGCAGTTTTTTTCCTTCAAAGAGCAAGATGAGATTTTATTATGATTGGACTAGGAGTTTAGTACAACCTACTTCACTCAAGTATTGGGGACAATTTCTCCCTGACGAGGAATGAAACATAACAGTCAGGTCAAACAAGAGCTTGTGAGTCAGTCTATCCAAGCTGACTCCCAAGACTAGCTGAAGTATGCGCACACACACTTGCATTACCCTCACACTGCACATTATACTCACACACAAATATATATCTGTGAATGTATGTGAATATCAATATTGTACTTATATCTTTTGAATTAGCTCTTCAACCTTATGCCCTTTGTCATTCGTGGACCTGCTAGTCTTCAAGTTCGTTGAGCATCCAGAGAACAATGAGAAACCAATGGATCAAAAGAGCAAACTTAAGTTCAAAATAATGAGTTTGAAAGTGCAAGGAGCAATGGACTATGTTCCTGAGCTGGTGCGTCAGTAACTCTTACAATTCATTTTATAATTGTATATTTTATAATGGGAGTCTGTTTTTCTAATTTAACTACACAAATTCATTATGCCATTATGATGTTAAGTGTATTGGCAACATATATTGCAGTCTATGGTATTGATAACATATTATGTGTTACTCCCTTGTTTATGGGCTTAACATTTACTGTTGATGTCAAATAATCGTGAAATCTGAGTTTTTTTTTTTTTTGTGTGTGTGTGTGCTGGTGTACCAACTATTATTGGTTAGTAGAGCATAAGCACTACATTGCAGTATTTGTAGCATTTTTATTGCCACTGTGCTTCCCTATCCAGAATGGCTTTTGTGCAATTGGGAGACTTGATACCACAGTTGGTTCTTTGCCTCCAATGGAATAATGTCTGCTCTTCATTAGTAGTGTGTTTCTTGTCCTTAAGATGCCATGATGTTCAGCAATCACTCTTTGTGGATTGACATGCTGTGCAGTCTATTTCTGTTGGAATGTGTATCTTTTGTTGAAATCTGGCTGTCCGTGGCAAGTGGCAACCATATGGTTACTAAATATGCTGAAGCTTTACTTGCCTTGACCTTTGGGGAAAGGGAACCATATATAGTTTTTCAATTAGAACTTGTGTTTGTGTCTTTCATTAGACGCTTTCTTTCACTTATGGAAAAATATATTGCTTGTTATTCTGGCTGTCCATGAATTACTATTGTTGAGTTTATGAAATCCATATTGCTCGAGTAACTTTTGATGTTTTCTTCATGCAGTTTGATGAACAGAGGGATCAAGTGGCAATAGAGCAGATATTGCGGGTTATTTTTCTAGATCCAGAGCGACCTAATCCTGTAAGTGTAGTTATGACTTCAATATGAGTTGTTAACTGTGCTTGTTTATAAAGTATGCACTTTTATCCTCGTGATATACTTGCATACACTGAAATGAATAGGCCATTTACTTGGGTGATGCATCTTTTTGCAGTCCCTGGAAAAGGTCAAGCGCCAAGTGGCTGAGGCCGATGCTGCGCTTGAGGCACGCAAGAAACCTCCAGAAGAAACTGGTCCCAGGATTATTGGGGAAGGACTTGTTATAGATGAGTGGGTAAGTGTTGTCCCCATCTAATAATCTGATCTCAAAATTCCTTCAAAGTACTATGTGTAACGTTTAGTTGATGTCTGCTCTGTCTATCCTACCTTTACAGAAAGAACGAAGGGAAAGATACCTTGCTCGACAGCAGGTTGAAGGGGTGGACTCCGTATAAGGCTGAAACTCTAATTCCCAGTGCTTTACAACGGAAAATATCATTTGGACCCTTCCAATATTTTCACGTAATTTGAAGGATGGCGTGTTCAAATAATCTTGTAGGAAATAGAAATGCTTTTGCTGTAAAAAGAGAAAGGAAAAAATGTGAAGGCAAATTATGTGTAAGTTGAGGTACTAAATACCAGGCTAACTTGCAACCTCTGTAGATGATGTTATTTTGTGTTGTTGAAAAATAAAATTGGTTCCTGTGGGATGATGCACTGAATTTCATCTATTAGTTGATGTAGTTGATTGCAATACTCTGTGTAAGAGTCTCTTTCTCTGTTAGTATTGGTTCATAATGTTTTATACATCTGTGACTCTGAGAAGTAAATGTTTGCTTGAGCTGTTAATGACTTGGAGAAATTGTTTAGTCCAGCTGGTTTTTGTATCATGTGCTTGTCAACTTTTGCAATAGGTTAACTTGCACTTTGTTTAGTCCAGCGGGTTTTTGTATCATGTGCTTGTCAACGATTGCAATATACTACATTACACTTTTTTGTAATTTTAGACTATCTGAACTATTTTCCACCAATTTAGTCAATAACAACGTTAGTTAAAGTGCACATTGACAGCTTTTCGCCGCTGCTCAGATCTTCATTTCGCCGCCTTCGCCTGTTGAAGCTCCAAATTTGACCAATATAATATTTTGAAACGGGTCGATGTGAAGGCCGATCGCGTAGTTAGACATGCATTGCTATTTGCTAGCAATTAACAACTGTTGACATATTATTAATATTGCTTCTTTCTTGTTTGCATGGCTAAAAAACAAATTTTAGATATAAACAGCTGGTCAATGCATAAAGAAATCAGATTCAGTTTATTACAAAAAGCTTGAAACCCAAAGTGAAATTAAGGTTCATCATAGCTAGGTTTTGATCAAAATTAAAGATGAGCAAAGCTAACAACGTTTTGGTGAACTTGGGCTTGATGCTCTCATTTCTTCTCATCTTGATGCTCACTCTTCTTATTTTCTGTGTTGCTGCTGCTGATAGTGAATTCACTACTAAATGTTCACTTTTCATTGTTAACATAAAAAGTAGGTGGAGTACTGCACATAACTCCATCTCTAGACCTTTTATATATTTAGAAATGAGTTAGGGCTCATCTGGGTTTGTGTTCCAGTACCAAGGGAGCTTTGATATTAATTTCAATTCATATCTGTATTTTGTGTTTCTATGTATTATTAAGGCGTGTTAGGTCAAACGTTTAAACACTTGACGTTTTTTGAGCTTTAGAGTTCAAGCCTCCTGCTGACGGTATGAGATGTGGCTATGACTATGAGTTAGAAGGTCGGTGTGCATGAGGTGTGGTTATGTGTTAAAAAGGGAGAGCTACTCAGTGTTTTTAAAAAATAAAAGTTCTATATATTTATTATAAATATCAAATGTTCATGTATAGTTTCCATAAAAGCTTATATAATTTAGAGGAAGCATCTGTTTATCACTGCTTAGTTGTTGGGCCTGTTTCTTTATTCAACTTTCTGCAAATCCGAAGCAAATGCTTATGATGATGATGCTCATTCCATCCTCGATTATTAATTAACACTGCTTGTTTTGCAAGTAAATATTTTTGCTAGCAATTTGCAAGGAAAACAAGTTGTTGGCCAAATTGTTACCTCTACAAAAATTTAAGATTTTCATCATTCCCTCAAATTATGAACAAAAATTGCGATCAATTTGTATTAGCTCAAGAATTGAAACTTGAAAGTTGAAAATTTTGGCTCCAAAAATGAAATTTAAAATTTGCTTGCAAGCATCTGTCAAACTTTACCTATGAACCCAATCTCCTCTCATGCGTGACTGAAACCTAAACTTGAAATTCTTTACTTTAAGGTGACTGTAAAGATGCAAAGGAAATTTTTTACTGTAAAGACGTCAGTTGTTCGATCAGAGGACGGCTCCAACGGAGCATGGTGTTCACACGCTCCTGAGTGCATATTTGTATGTGGTAAGATGAAATGGACATCGGTGATGGAGTAGCAGACATATGACCGGAGAGAAGGAAGAATCCGGCGAGGACATGTGGAGCTCACACATTGATATGATTGTCGGTAGACTCCAATGATGAGCATATTAGTGGTGACTAGTCTGAATTGTGCTAGCTGTATGATGAGACCACCGATAACGGAGTGACGAACTCAAATCCAAGAGAGTGACCAAATTTGATGGAAAGATAACCGACAAGAAAACAGATTCCAGAGAGGACGTGTGGAACACATGCGTTGATCTAATGGTCGGCAAACTCCGGAGATGAGGAGACTGGTGGTGACTAGTTTGGACTATGACAACTGTATGATGAGACGACCACCAAGATGGAGTAGCAGTTTTGAACCCGATAGAAAGATAGACTGAGAGTGTGGCTTACACATATACCATACTCCAATGATGTACAATTTATGGACCCACAAAACATCTTAATACATACAAAATGAACACTGACAAATCCGATATAAAATAACATAATATAATACGCAACTTTTTATAATATAAAAATATAAAGTCCGGGATGAGCGTAGAGATCACACACAGGCGAACGGTGGTTGCGCGTGGGTGTCACGTGCATTCGGTAGAGGCGTGGGTTGGTCCATGTGATAGCCCGTGAGCTCCTGACTTCAGACCTTGACCCAACCAATATAACCTCCATAAACCATACCATATAACCTAAATTATCATGTCTTCAATCACAACACCTTAATAACAATCCAAATTTTAGAGGAAAAAATTATGATATTGTAAATAAAGAAACACCATAGCCCCCACAAAGACCCATGATGATGGAGAGGCAATAGAGAGTAAAGGACAAGGCAATACAGAGAGGAAACTTTCATGCATCCCTTTCTTCACGGTCCACTCCAAATACTCCTTCACATGTCATGCCCTCTCACCTCTCCCATCTCCATGTCATGTGCTCTCCATTCTCATACACATTATATTCATTCTCTAAACATCTTTTATTGGAATTGGATATATATATACTTATATATATGATTCTACTGTTACAGTCTATAATATAATTGAAGAACAAAAATGTAATGAATTGAAATTTAAAAAAGATTAATGTCAGATTGAATCAAGAATGCCAGAAACCACTCAACATACTGCGAAATCTACCAGCTGACAGCTTCCTGACAAGTCTCTTGGCATCGGATACTTCTTCTTCTGCAAGCTTCTCTATGTTCTTCACGAACCCAGAGCTCACAATCTTTCTTCTTCCACTGTTGCAGCTCGTTAGAGACATTAATGTCGACAACAGGAACTTTTTGTTTCCAGAATTGCCCTCCAGCAGCTGCACCACCACCCCCACGTTGTCCTCCTCCTGGAGAAACCGCTTTCTGTTCCTCGGCA
>JAYMTH010001597.1:0-14500 GCA_036897465.1 Pelargonium australe | reverse complement strand
CGTCTAAACGAACAAAAAAACCCTAAAAAACATCAACTCTAAACCCTAAAAAAAGGGATCCTCAAGAGAGAGGTCTGACCGCTGATTTAATATGGAAGCGTTTACCTGAGTTTGTGGTTGCTTCAACAGCCTTCTTGAATACCTAATTGTTTTTACACTTTTGAAAATACATAAAAGTTCTATACATATAAAATTGCAATAAATGCTATTACAATTAAATAAAAACAAATATCATCCTCACTGCAATAAATGTTATATAAAATTTCGTGAATAAAATAGTTGGTATTTTTTTTTCATTATTTGTTGCTTAATTTTATAATAATATGGTTTAAATGTTAAACATGTATAGCAAAATGTGATTTAAAGGTTAATGTTGCACCAACTAAGAGTGCTACACTGAGTCGAGCATTTGATCGTGGACTTTTCCCGCCTACAAGTCGTGCTTAGGGTTTGAGATTGGGTTGGTGTGCGGCGACGTATACAGCAAGGCAGGAGGGAAGAGGCACAGGTCAGGGACGAGTTGGTATAGCAGTACGACGACAAAGATCTAGGGCGACGGAGCACAGGTTAGCGATTGACGGAGAAGTGATAGGGGCTTGGTGGCGACGAAGGCAGGGTTTGGGTGCGTCAACGTTCTTGATTTGCGAGAGGGTGGTGGTTCCCGGTTATATCAAGAGACGGGGGTGAACCCCCGGTTCGTGGTTTAGTCGTCGATCACTCTCGAATAAGTGTGGTGGTTACAGTGATCTGGTACGCGGAGAGGCGTGTAGGGTTCTGCGGAGAGGAGAGGCGGTCGACGGCGTACGAGAAACAGTGTGAGGGGCTTGGTTTGGAAACTGTGGGAGAAAGTAGCACCAATGGAGGAGGGTCGGACCGTAACGGAGGAAGAGGTTCAGAGGGAGAGGAGGAGGCGTCAGGGGCAATGATAATTGAAGGAAAAGACGACGTACGTTAGGTGGAGGGGGCATAGGGAGTCTTGGCCAGAGTGCGGAAGGTCAGGTGGGTGGCACCGAAGTTGAGGAGCAGCAGGCTAACCGGAGTGGCTAAAGTTTCGGAAGAGTCCCGGGCCTAGCGGGTATTTGTTATAGGAAGGTTTATGTTTAGTTGTTTTGTTTTCTTTATTTTGAGGATTGCTTTGCTTTAGTTTGTTTGGTTCAGTTGTTTATTTTGTTTTTGGGTCGTGTCTGAAACCAGTATCTTAGATTCGGCTTGTTTCGGATACTAAGTATATTGTGGTTGTAGTTTCAGGTCAGTCTGTAACTACTGTAATTCATCGGAAATAATCAATAGATTATTATTATTTTTTTTTTTAAAGTTGGTATTTTCGGGTCCCTCCAGACTTTGGTGATGGCATGGTGGCGGTGGATATATTATATGGATACGACGGTGCAGAATCTGATTAACTCGTCAGCTCAGCTGGACAACAATAGAGACTTAGTTTGTCCGAAATAATAAGCAAAAACGCGTCCCAACTTTCGTGCAGTTGTTGGGTTGGTTTTATTTGATTTCCAATATTTAAACACACTATCTTCACTGAACCTTCCCTTCTGCTTCGTGCTTCCTATAAATATCCATCTTAGCCCATTTCTTCAACACAACACAACAATATCTTCTCTATCTATACACCAACACACCAATGGCTTTCTTCAGTTTCTCAACTACGTTGTTGTTCCTTGTTCTTGCTTCTGTAATGGTAGCTTCAGCTGTAGCTACTAACATGAACAATGATTTCGACATCACTTGGGGTGATGGCCGCGGCATCATAAGCAACGACGGCGAGGTCCTTACTCTGTCCCTCGACAAGGCCTCTGGCTCCGGCTTTCAGTCCAAGAACGAGTTTCTGTTCGGCAAGATTGATATGCAACTCAAGCTTGTCCCCGGAAATTCCGCTGGAACCGTCACTGCCTACTACGTAAGTTCTGCTAATCATTTGTAATCAGTATATTCCAAAACTTCAAACTCTGAATCAAGCCTGACATGCCATGCATGCATTCTGATTAATTTGCAGTTATCGTCAAAAGGAGACACATGGGATGAGATTGATTTCGAGTTTCTTGGAAACTTGAGCGGCGATCCTTACATTGTCCACACCAATGTGTTTGCCCAAGGAAAAGGAAACAGAGAGCAACAATTCTATCTCTGGTTCGACCCGACTGCTGATTTCCATACCTATTCCATTCTCTGGAATCCTCAGCGCATCATGTAAATATCTTGCAAAACAATCTATATATTTGAATTGCCTATAATCTTGAATGTGCACTGATATGGTTTTTCTGTTCATTTCAGTTTCTCTGTAGATGGTACACCAATCAGGGAGTTCAAGAACTCAGAGGACAAAGGTGTTCCATTCCCTAAGAATCAGCCCATGAGGATTTACTCGAGCTTGTGGAATGCTGATGATTGGGCAACCAGAGGTGGACTTGTGAAGACTGATTGGACCCAAGCTCCATTTACATCTTCCTACAGGAACTTCAGTTCCAAAGATGCTTGTGTCTGGTCTTCTGCTTCTGGCTCATCTTCTTGCGCCTCATCAGCATCTCAAGCTAGCACCAACTCGTGGCTGAACCAAGAAATGGACACAACAAGTCAAGAGAGGCTGAAATGGGTGCAAGACAATTATATGATTTACAATTACTGCACAGACACTAGGAGGTTTCCACAGGGGCTCCCCGCAGAATGCAGCTCCTCCTCATAAATACGACACCCATGTAGATCATATTCTTTGATTGTAGAAACTTGTGTAATCATTTTTTCTATTCTGTTACATTATAAATAAATATGTATTGTCTTCACGCAAGAAGTAGATTTAATGTTTGTCAACATCCATTTTAAATCTCATAACCTTGTGAGTTTCAGTTTAGTATCTTGGTGTCTGATTCAGAAATTATGCTACTCGCATACAAGGCTAATTCCCGGGCACACACTCAGCCACTAACAGTGTCCTACCCTTATCCTAAAACGTGAATAAGACACAATAACATATCTTAACGTGTTCTTTTGGTTCGAGTCAAAGAGACACATCACACACGTATATAATTGTGTTGGTACCCTTCTCTATTATCCAGAATGCAAAACACCACCTATGTGAATGAAACTGGATTTTGGACATTGTTTAGGGCTTAAACCATGAAGATTAGCTAAAACCAATCACTGATAGGTGAGACAACATGAAGATTAGCTCCTCCACAATTCTAACAGAGGAACATAAACCTTAAAGAAGGGAGGTTTACACAAACCAAGAAGGAAAATAACATTATGCACAATTCTTAATTATACAATGATGTTCAATTCAAATAACAAATCAAATCACTGAAAATATTAGGAATGTTATCCTAATTAGACGAGGAGCAATCAACAAAAGGTCACATCTATCACCTTAGAACCTTGGATCCATGCATCCTTTACCAATAATGAAGCGGAGTTCGGCATGGTGCTAGTAAAAGTGAATAATAAGGGTAAATAAACCGATACAACTTACTGTACAGGAAACTGTACATGAAATCCCTTGATATCAAGCAGGCATCCAGAAACAACACTGATGTTCAAGGCTCTAAAAACCAACAGTTACATGCAGTCCCCAAAACCTCAAACTGTTGTTATTGCTGGTATTGACGATTTTCAGTAGTTCGATACACTTGAGCCATCCTCCTCAGCACAACTCCTATTCGTCATCTAACTCAACTAATTGTGCCCGCTTCTCAGCTGCTTTCTTCCTGATAAAGAAACCCCACCTCATAGCAGCCTTGATCTTCAGCCAACCTACAACAGCTCTGCCCGGGCGTGCACGGTCCTCATCGAAGTTTGGCATTGGTGATGGCATGTATGATGGAAATGAAAACCCATCTTCAGGGGCATGACCTCCCATGCTGAAGATACGAAGCAAGTGCTGCATATCTTCGTTCTCAAGCATCTCATGACTTCTCATGCGAATTTCTTCCTCTGAAAAGAAGTCATCAACCCCCCTTTCCCTAGCATTTGACCAATCATCAAAAGGATTAAGATTTGCTTGCTGAGTGGAAGAGCTGATGTTCTGGAACCCTGATGATTGAGGAGGACCAAGGGCCAACCCAACATTGTTATTTCTTGAGCTTAAGTTCTGGTGTGAACTGCTAATCAGTTGGTCATGTGCTGCAAATGAAGAGCCATCAAACTCTGAGCGCAAATTTGAATTCACAAGCTGTGCCTGTGGAAGAGGCTGAGGTTGGGTTTGGTATCTAGTTGGCGGACCATCATTGTAACCTGAACCTACAAAAAAGATTGGGGAGTTGATAAACAAATTGCTAATGCATCTACCATAAAAGACATGATTTGAAGTGCATTACACATATTATCATTGCTGGGATACATTAAATTAAGTTGCAAGCAATGCTCACCTCCGACTGCCAAGCCTGAACCCATTGAAGGCTGCTCAGAAGGAACTGAAACTGGTAGACGTGGTTGTTGTAACTGATGGTTTAAACCATTAGAATAATCAATTTGGCCCATCTGAAGATCATTGTGTGATGTAACTACCCTCTTACTCTGCTTGAAGTTTAAAAGAGACTTCCCATCATATTCTACAACTTGATTCCAGTTTTCATATGCTTTCTTCACCAAAGTATCCACATAAAGCTGCAAAAACAAAATCAGTTCATACAAATTTTACTAGATATTTGCAAGCAACAACAGAGATAGTTTTCCACTACCCACCCATGACTGACCTAAGTGCTTATTTATCACAAAAAAGGTAGAAGTTTTAGGAGCTCCAAAAACTAAAGGACCATTTCTTTAAAATGGTATTTGCCTGTGTAATGTTACTATAAGCTTTATACGAAGAGAGGGTAATATTATATTAATATCTCAATTCTTGCCTCAGCTACAACATCTAATTATTTTATATTATTTCAAGAACCTTTTAAGATTAGACAACTACCATCTGAACTTTTGCAGGCATGAAGTAGGAAAATGATCTTGCACAACTATATTCACCCTTCCACTTACCTCAGATGTTGCCATATGTCCACATACAGAAAGAAACCCAACTATTTCCCATTATATAGTTGTGCTTAGTGACCAGATTCATCCACCATGGGATATTTTAACCATGAAAGACCGAGACAACTTTAGTTAACTATCAAGCAAACAGAATGAATGAGACAGGAAGGGAAAAAAAATACAGATAAGGATGTTTTCAAGGTATCTTGGACAGGATAGGGACAAGGCGCGAGAATATAAACAAAACAGTGATAAGACAAATACCAGCTTAGATAAAGAACATTTTATCAAGGCATCATAAAGTGACTAGTTGCTTATTTTACTGCCACTCTGATGAAGTCAGTGTCACTGTCAGTTATTACAAGTTACAGCTTCAGTGGTTCAGCTAAAAGAAATGTTCACACAATACTGAAGTAAAACATGTAAAATTATATCAAGGTAGAAAATTTATCAAATCACTAAACATTTGGGCTATTTCGCAACATTGGACAGGGGAAAAAGGAAAAGAAAGCAGGACAAGAAGAAAAAATAAAAGCAGGACAATATATCCTTGGGGTGGCTAATGAAACCTCCCAAGGAAACACAAGATATGTAATGGCAAACTATAATGATATAGAAAGGCTTCTAGCATACCCACCTTCTGGCTATCGGAAAGAGAATCAGCAGGATGATACTGTTCCCCGGCAATAAGGCCGCTCAGCTCATAAATGTTGTTAAATACAACACCAACATTTCTTATATCTTCCTCGGGATAATAAACATACAGTTTCCCACTAAGGGCACATGTCTTTGCATGCTCCAAGAGAGCTTCCCACATCTTATTTGACATACCACTACCAAGAATCTACAACAAAAGTTACAATAAAATAAACAGAAGAATAAACACTTACAGAACTTGGAAGCAACAAATTTCAAATTTTATAAACATATTCATACTTACATTTCGTAACTTCTGAGAATCTCTGACTACAAGCCGAAGAAAATCTTCAACAGAAAATATTCCTGCCTTATTAAGCCTCTTGTGAAAAGAACCATCTTTGCCAATTTTCTCTAATCTCCATACTTCATCAGTTAATGCTGGTGGATAGTGCTTCTTGTATACTGTCAAGAAAAGATTACCAAGAGTCAAGAACAGCATTCCATGACAAATAGGAAAGAACATAATGGCAGGGAACATAGGCATACATTCCCCTCTGTGATCTTTCACAGTAAAAGCCTCAGTCTTAGCTTCACGTATGCGTATGCCCTCGCAAAATCCTGAGGCAACCTTCATGCCAAGCCTGAACTTCCTGCTCCTTATCCAACTGGAGTTATCTGTAAACGTTAGATCGCCCAGAGTGCCAACCCCTTCTTTGAGTGTCACCTGCAAATCCCCAGTCAACAGAGGCCTCTTACCCTCACGCTCCTTTACTACATGGCTATCAAATTCTTCCTGCGTCCAACCTTCATCATCTTCATTGTTGAAATCACCTTCAAGCACAATAACATCGAGTTTGACAGAGGCTTCGGGTCCAGATGTTACAACACGGCCAGAGTTTGCATCAACCAAAACAACATGGATGGAAGCACCCTGCTCCCCCTCTACTTTCCCACCTGTGAAGAGGGGAAGAGACAACCTGGACTTGAAGTGCAGCTGCAAGTTTCTTCCATCTGGACCTTCAATGCGTTTTGGAGAGGACCTAAAACCTCAATTTTTTAGTATATTAAATGTAACAAGGAGGCAAAATAATTTATGCACAAAGTGATGAAAAAATTAACATGAAGTGTAACATTCAAAAAGGGATATACATCCATGTTTGGAGATGCATGCACAATCATGAAAAGTACACACTGCGCAAATACAAGCATGTTTGTGTCTTGATGTGCTCAGATCATTACATGAAATACCAACACACATACAGAAACCTTGCCAGAAAGATATATGTATGTACATACGTACATATATAGAAACATGCATATATATACTACGAATTGACCTCTTTCTTTGGATTTCATGAGTGTCTAATAGATGCTAGAAGTGAAAAACAAATGGAAGATCAGGATATGTACTGTTGTTTCAAAAACAAGCATGCACCATCTCAAAAATAGAATAAAAACTTGTCTGAAATAACTTGATTTGAGGACAGGACTTGGCATTTTAGTTCAACACTTCAGTCTATGTTCAGAATAAAAGGAGTGGTTGTGAAGCACAACTACTAAATAAGCCAATACACATAGTTTTGTGTGCTAAATTATCACCTTCCAGTTAGCCTAGCGGGACCTATCTTTGCCAAAGCACGTTCTACTTCTTCACTAACCTGTTAGCACAAAATACAAGGAAACCATAAGAATCGAAATGATAGATAATGCATCAGGAAATCAAAAACAAAATAAACTATCACATTTACCATGAAAGTGTTTGTTTATAAGAATGGTACACTTCTAGATCTATATCTTCAAATAATACCAACAACTGCCAGCTAGATAGTGAATGAAAAATCTAATGTGATGAGTTTTGGCAGATAAGTTAGTCTAGAAAACAATCTGCAATGAGTCAGATATCATATGCAGATATATACAGCAAATAAAAATTACAGGTATTTAAGAAGGAAATCTAATGCTTATGATAACAGTACAGTATGGGAATACATCTGTGATATCGGGGAGAATCCTGAGTAAAAAATCCACCATTGCAATTGGCATGTCAAGACAGAAATTGAAGTGTCATTCAACTAAGTATTAGCACAATAAAGACAGGCAAATAAGACAAATATTTTCACAAAGTACATACTTCTACCATAAAGTTAGCGAACACCATTATCTGCACACAAACTTTAACCACAAGATGCTAACCACACAACACATCAAGTTATTATTAAGAAATGTCTATATGCAATGAACAATCAGATAACAGATAGATGTTAGTTGAACATATGAAAAACAAAAATGGAGTAAATATCCTTCTGAAGAAACATAATTCACAAAGGCTTTGAATCTTACCACTCTACGAAGGATAGGTTCTAAAGATGAGCAGAGCTTCTGCAGACTGTCCACCTTGAGAGCTTCTACAATCACGCTGCACATGGTATTTGATTCTCAATAAACCAAAACTATCAATTGATACATGGCAGATATGCTGAGCGGAATTATAAACCATTCAAAAAGCAAGAACCCAGTTCAGTAACTAGAACTTGCAGGTCAAGGGGAAAATATATGTAGTGCAAGGTCTAATCCAGAACTCACGAATGACACATTGCAGAAAGATAACAAGGAGATGTAAATCATTCAAGAAGCAAGAACCTAAGTTTCTATAAACTAAAACTCACATTGGAAGAAAAAAAAAATGAGGGGAAAGATATATTATGTACAAGGACAAGCCTAAAATAGGCATGAAACTAATATGTCACACTGACATCAGAGAATTAAGATGAAGGATGACAAAACAAAATGAACAAGTGACACTTGGCACATTAAAAAAGGACTGATTTCATTTACCAAGCAGAAATTACTTAGTGGCAGTCACAGCAGCTTGTCTATGAAATTTGTCTCTCAAAGAGAGAAGATAACAATTCCTCGTCAGAAAAGGAAGGAGAGTTTAACAAGCAGAAATAACTCTTGCCGTGGCCAACAAAAGACAATACTCGATAAAGTAAATTTGGGAGTGTAAAACAACATGGTAGTTGTAAGCTTGTTGAATTTGAGCCTACAAGCTGAAACTTCAAAGTACTTTATTCATGTACACCGCAAGCTAAACTTCAGTCTATCATTTACCACTTGTACCAAATATTTATCACAGAAGACACAACAATTTCAAATTAAAAGTCAGAAAATGAATATGCATAAAGAAACAAAATAAAAGGTTTGTTCAAAGACAGAAATATACCTAGCTAGTGCCGGCCGCTTTCGCTCCGGCTGCTGATCCTCTTCTCCCTCCAAAGCCCTTTTACCTCTGGTCATAGTATTAGATCTCTCCATATACCTCGTCTGCATTTAAACCAACTACCGTAACCCTAGATTCCCAGATCTGCACCACACCAAAACAACAACTTCACTCAGAAATCCTCATCCATTCCAGAAGCCTTAGCTCTCATGTACACAGCACACCACGCTTAACAATAGATCCACATGAAGTCATAAGCTCACGAATTATCCGACCAATCAGACCCCCAGTACAGCTCCCACGCTCAATTAAACGGGGAAAACAGAAAACATACAGTGAAAGGAAAAATATCAACTATAGCAATTAGCAAGATTTGGACTTTGTCTTATTTTCTTTAATTTTCTCAGCGGCCAAACAGAAAGTATCACCGAAATTACCAAACAAAAAGCAGGAAACAGTGGTAAATTACAAATTTTCACATAGAAAAAATCCCCCAATTCAGGCTCGCAAAAGCTCAGTATTCCCAATTTGGGTGGTGGTAAAATATCAGAAAATTATGAAGGGTAAAAAATTGGAGAGCCCTCCGTGGTACCTGGTTGCTGTTTGGTGTGAAAGAAAAACGGACGGACGGCGCGAGAAAGTGAAGGAAAAAGCGGGAAAATTAGAGAAAAATTGCAGTAGAAATGATTGTGTGAGGCTGAGGAGATGAACAACATTAAAGTATCGATAGACTTGTAGTCGCTGATTGGTCTTGGACTTTCATATCTGAGTCTACTCTGGCGACTCTAACGGAGGAGGCTCGGATCTCCTGCTGCGCGGCCTATGATAATATGAGTTTGATGTCTTTGTGGCACGAGTGAAGGATCGTATTGGATGGAATATATAAGTACAGTGGAAACGCGTGTAGAGGATAGAGCTCGGAGATGAGTGCGTGTTGTGCTTTGGACAATCCGATGATGCAGCCACGGTTCAATCCTGACCGTGCGCTGGTTTCGCTTTGACACGTCATTAAAACATTTGTTTTTTCGGGCGCACGTCATCTTTTTTGTTTTTTTCTCCGTCAGTCTTTCTTTAACTTTTATTTTGACAATAGGTTTTTATATTTACAAATTCTCAAATCTATTTTTCTATTTAGGTTGCTTATCATAGATTTGCAAAATCCAACCCTTCAACTCTTACAAATAATTACCAACTTCAAGTGGTAGAGGGAAGAGGGGATAGGTACTCACGTTTCACATTTCATCTTCGAGTGTTTGGTTTTAAGTCACTCTCAAAATTATGTGTTGATATATTAGATGTGTATGCTGTAAGTTTACTTAATAAAAATATTTTAAATTCTTACTAATAATTAAATAACACACTTAACAAAAATGTTAAGTAAGTAATAAGATCTTCTCATTTGTTTGTTAAGAATTATTATAGTCAACCTATTTTTAATCAGAGTTCGACCAGACTTTAAGTAATGTATAGTTGATTAATAGGTCCAAAAAACATGAATTTGTATTTTGCTCACCATTTTAAGAAAAATAATGGTGAAAAGTCAGTTTCGTATAGTTTGTCTTGTATCTCAAGGACATGTGAGCGATACAAACTCTAATATATTAACTAATTTAAGATACGGATAGTATTGGTATTTTAGGGGATTTAGGTCGGCACAATTGACCAATTTTGGACTTATTTTACTAATTTGCACGGCAAGACCATAGAGTGGAATGTGATCTAGTATGGCGCAAGTGATCGGGCTTGGTATGCTCAGTGGCGTGCGCAATACGAGGGTCGTGTGAAGTGAAGTTAACCATTTTACCGATGATGGACTAGATCTATCGGGGCTTTGGGCCGGTGAGCCCATGTTCTAGGCGAGTTGGATTCTTGACTCGGCCGAATCAAAGGTGCTGACTAGGAGAACCTCACAAAGGGGATCGGGTAGAGGTGAGTATAGTGATGCTTGTTGAAACCGGCTTACGTGGCGTCGTGGCGAGCAAAAAATGGAGGGAGTAACACAAGACGTGACAAAAATATACATTGTTAGATACATGACAAAATGTTGACATAGATGTACAATATCATTTAAACAATGCATGTGTTGATTACAATTTTACAATGGACAAGCCAATGTGAGCTATTTCAAGGTTGTTGATTTGTAATTTTCCATTAACCTGACTTACGTACAAGTCTCATCTTTAAATTATCTTCCCCTACAATATAACTCCATATTATATACGATGTAGAATAGAATCAAGGTTTAGCTTTATTTGTTACCAGTTCTAGCTGGTTACAAGAGGAAAACAATAAGTTGATAGTCTTAAGAATCATAGCAAACACACATTTCGTTCACAGAAAAAAAGCTTACAAAACAATCATGGAGGAAAAGAAAGATCTGTAACAAAATGAGTGCTTTATGTCAAAACAGCCGCCATCACGAGAGCTAGTTACTGTATACGGTTTCACTGTGTGCCTCACTCCGACTCCGACTGTGATTGCAAAAGCCAACCCAGCGAATGAGATCGTATTGCAGCAGAGATGGAGGTATATTTATCCAAACCAGCTAGAAACTGAGGTTTCAAAACACAAAACCAAAGCTGAAATATTTGGGAGACATGAACCAACATCAGCAGTAGTAGTAGTAGTCTAAAAAGCATCATTTAAACAAAACACTCTTTTAAGATTCCCCAACACTCCAGAAAAAACAAATGAATAAAGTTTATAATGACCTACAGATTAAGAATCACCAATCACAATAGATATTTTACTTATTTCCTTGGCTAAACTCTTCAATTCTTGTATACAGAATGGTGAGGATTTGGGTGCACAGCTGGGAAGATGTGCATGGCCCACACATGAGGTAGATGACATTTCCCAAAGGCCTCATGTAAATGCCGTCTTCACGGAGATTTTGGAGAAGTGAACTTGCATACAATGATCCGTACCTGCGCAAGAGTCACAATCCACTTCTTAAACAGCAAGATATTTGAGCTACAAGCCTACAACTAATGTCAAAATGAATTATCACTACAATAGGACATTTGGCTGAGCATCAGTGCTCCTACTATTCATCATTTATATCTTTTTTTTGTTGGTGGGTGAGTGGGGACCAAGAAAGGGACATAATTAACAATAGCAGCACTAAAATAGACCATTAAAAAATAATAGATTCCATACAAAAAACATATTTATTTTTCATCAGTTTCTTCCAATAACATAATAGAGTATAGACAACAAGCAATATTCAAAGAAAGCATACTTTTGTGTTTCTATTTATGTTGGGGCAAAAGATCTCTACTTCTACTTCAAATCTCAAGGTGCATAATATGGATATAGCCCTAATACCACAACTCTTAAGAGACAAGACAAATGAATATTTGTTTTCCCTTCATCCAAATCCTCCATAAACCCACAGTTCACATTTGACACGTGAAATCTTTGCCTAGCCTTTTTATATAAAGAGAAATTCCAAAATACAAAAAGTAATAGTCATCTACAGGCACAATTATCCCAACAAAATTACCTGAACACCGATTTTGGTTTGAACATCACTGCCACAGCTCAGAGAGCTGGGAAGTTGTAACGAATTCATACAAAGATACAATAAGTTTGAAAAAGAAATAATGAAGAATTTATGAGAGCATACCCAGCATTGCATCCTTCTGCTTGAAGTTCTAGGGCAAGGAGAGTTCCCAACACAACCACTCTTTTCACCGCATGATGTGATGAGAGCTGGTTCACCAATTTTGCATCCCATAACTGCAAACAATTTGAACAGACATAATAGCCGTAAATATGCATGCACCATAAATGTCATATTTGAACTTAATCAGTAATAAGGAAATACAAACAAAAGGTAATTCAAAGTCTTATTACCATACAGACACCATAAATTGTCCTTTTGTTCGAAAGTAGATGAAAGTTAAAATGTTGGGAGATACCATCATGACTTATATTTCAGAATCTACAACACTCCTCCAAGGCATATAAGATTTACCACAGCAATAAGAAAACTATGCATGAGCTATATCATGAAATGAACAATCTACAAACCTTCAAAATTTT
This sequence comes from Pelargonium australe, assembly GCA_036897465.1. NCBI lineage: Eukaryota > Viridiplantae > Streptophyta > Magnoliopsida > Geraniales > Geraniaceae > Pelargonium > Pelargonium australe. The sequence goes on along the minus strand of JAYMTH010001597.1, from coordinate 1,620 downwards.
ACCATTCATGATTCAAAAATTTATACTGGCAAACTGTGCTCCATTTTCCCAGGATACAAATTTGCATTGCCAGTCTGACTGATTGAATCCTTCATTTGTATTACTTATGAATAGAAAAGGTGAAGTAATAATTACCAGAAACAAATTCCAATGGAATAATATGTTTTAAAAAAATTGATATAAAGTTCCATTTTCCAAAAATGAAAATTGAATAAAACCTTACAAAAAAGATGGGACTTAAATAGCATATGCTCAAAATGCGGTACCAAATAAATAACCATGACCAATCATATAGGTTCATGGAAATTGCATAAGCAATTATTAATGTTTACCATAGATGTGGTAATGAAAATGAATTTACCTCTAAGGGAACCCTTTTATTAAGTTTTCCTTGTAAATTTGTAATAGCAACGAAATGTCATGTTCACAAATAGAAATCTTTGAGCAAGTGATTTTTGGCGTGGAAATAACTAAGGCGGACTATTTGATTAGAAAACATTTACATAGTATACATGCCTGTGTATGCATGTTTTAATGATGCTTTAGAAATCACCAGATATTCACGGTTTCAAACCCAACTTTTAGAAATCCAAATCTAAGACATACAAGCTGATGGAGCAACAAGTGACAAAAGAATAACGTGACATACCTCCCTAAGCACCTTCCTTTCAGAAATGATATTAGGATTTGTAAGAGGATCTTTAAACCACCTAATAGATTTAGCAGCTGCTGTGCATCCCATAGCATGTGCAGAGTATGAATGTCCATGCAACAGGGCCTTGAGCTGTGACCAGAAGTAAAAATAATATTAGATGCTCTATTTGGTATTTAAACCCCATCAAGATACTGAATAGAAGTAATTAGAAGTAGCTGCATAAACATGCAGGACAAATAAGGAGAATGGACTGTTGTGTATTTACACCTCATGACACAATCATTTTTTTGTAGTATCATTGATTGATACCTCCAACTCTGAATTGTTGTGAGCTCCTAATGGTTCAGAGGTTCATTCAAGTAATGCGTTTGTTAAAGTTGAAGGCTTAACATTAACATTGTATCAGAGCTGGTTTGATTTGAGTCTAGTGACCCGTCTTTGTTTCCTCTCTCCTGGTCCACATGCATTCCAGCTTGCACATAAGAGGGAATGCTAATGCATTCCACATCGAATGAATGTGAAGACTGTTTCCACTTGGTATACATGTTGGATCCCCACCTATCAGATTAAACTTTTGGGTTTGAGTCAAGTTTAACATATTTGAATGATTTAGATGCCCTAGCTATTCTTTTTTCCTACAATGATCCTTGGATTATAGATTAAGGAGTTTCTTGTCATATGACAGATGTCTCTTAAGTATTTCATACTATGGCAGTTTGTATAGCAGATGGATCCTTTTCTCCTTGTTGGCAAAGGTGCAATATATTTATCCAAAACTATCTCTACAATCCATTCTTCATATCCAACAATACTACTGGGACATTTTTTATGATTCTCAATGCGTGTTTCACGACAAAAGTAGGGAGGATGATGGAGTACTAAGATGATAATGGTATCTACTAAGGGTATAAAGAGTCGGGTCCTAAAATAGTATTCCCAGTTTTTTTTGTTTTTTTATTTGGGGG
>JAYMTH010001596.1:0-14505 GCA_036897465.1 Pelargonium australe | reverse complement strand
GCTTCAGTGGATAGTTTAGGGTAGTCGAAAGTTACAAAAAATAGTTTAGGGTAGTAAGTTGCAAAAGAGGGATAGTAAGGGGTAGCCATCTATAATTTCCCCTTTTGAGAATTTCAAAATACTCATGACGTGTGTTCAAGTTACATATTTACTACCGTTAAGTTGAAGTTGAGATGTAATGTAACATAGATCGCTACAGCAAAGATGTAAGATTAATCGAATCCGTTTGGCAATCATTTGTAGAAGACATGAACTGGGAAAGAAGACGCAGAACTTGTACACAATGTGTGATCTGCAGGGAGGACTTTAGCTATGGCGAAAATGAAATGCGTAGGGCTCTTCGGGTGTGCGGTCATACATTTCATGTAGCGTGTATTTTAAATTGGTCAAACTACAAGAGAGATTGCCCAATTTGCCGGAGATCATTTTAAACGTCCATCACAGGACGTTGTATTCGCCGGAGAGATCCAGCTCAAATCAAGTTGTAAATGAAATTACAAACTTTTGTACTTAAGTTGTAAACAAAGTAGTGCATATACTAAAATCAATAGTTGAACCCAAATAGGTGCAAATACTAAACTCAACAAATCAATAGTTGAACCACCAATAGGCAATAGCTACAAATTCTATAAGTTGCAAATATTTGTTCACTTACCTTGAGACCATCTTCCTCAAAAGTATTTTTTGCATAAAAATAAAACATGGATCAATAGAGAAATCTTTGTTTTAAGAATTGGTAAAATATAGTAATAGTTTTTTAATATGGAACTACCAAATAAAATTCCCTCTAGTCGCCACTACTATTCAGCCGCTGAGCTTCCATTGTCAAGGGACATGTTGCTGCATTTTGACACTATTTTCTACACCCAAAAATCATAATGCATTGCGGTGATGAAGAAAATGTAAACATGGATGCCAAAAACCAGAATATGATTTCTTTATACGGTATAAAATAAATGTGCAATGGTGATAAAGTGAAATTAGTTAGGAGAGTCTATCCAAACCTGATAATCTGTCATCAGGCCAGAAGTCGCGGCTTTTTGCTTTTGGATCAGCTGCCCTGTTCTATTATCTATCATTTCCCATCTCACCACCTAACATGGGAATCCAGATCAGCACAACATGAGTTAACTACCAATATCTTGAGAATCTCTCACAGGCAATGATGATGAGTATCTTTCTTTGTCAACCAGATAAATTTCGAAAATGATGCTAATATCTTCCTAAAGACTAAGACTAGCTCGTTGCTAAATGCAGAACCACATTTCAAGTGATGAACCAACACATGTACATGGTCAATTACATGTGGAAGTCCATAGTAGTAGTGAGAGAGATATACTGGTAATCCAGTCATTTTATGTAAGAAAAGACTCTTAAATTTGAAAATAACTGTACCATTAGTAACTTCTCTTCTGAGCTACTATGTAAGCAGCGACTAGCCCTTTCTTTCTCCTGATCCAAGCACCATTGAACCTGAAATGTACAGAAAAGCATTAATGGTAGTCCATCAACAATTATATTGAATGATAATCACCATGTGCCCATCCAAAGATCCAGTAAAAATAAAAAACAAAAATGGAATTGAATTAATGATCATTGATATACAAAAACTGAGCATTAAACACCTTTAGACTGTAATCAGCAAAAGAATCAGACAAAAGCCACTCTGAAGCTAATCGAGAATAGTAAGCAGAAGTATCAGCAAGCACGGCGTACTCAAAATGTTTATAATAAGTGGTTTTTCGATGTTCGTCAATTTCCATGAAGACTTCTACGACATCTTTTATGAGGGTACAATCAACTTGCTCTCCTTCACGCTCCTGGTTAATCTGCAAGCAAGTTTGGATCAAACCTAGAGTAAGAATAGTAAATTTATATACGACATTAGTAATGCCAACTCACCAACAAAATTGCAGCAGTCTGGAATTTAGAATACAACTGATCATTCAAAACCTGAAATTTATAGCAATGTCAAAATCAGACCAGAAAGATCCGATAATTAAGAGCGGAACTAAAGAGATTAAGCAAATAAAGTTAAAATTATGCAGGACAATCAAGAGATGGAAAATCCAATATCAGAGCTACATATACCACTTACTAGATCCTGAAAGCACTGAACTGAAATGGAAGCAAGTGAATGATAGCCATTGTGGCGAGGGATGAAGTAGCGTTCAAGGTACTCAAAAAATCTAGACAAAAGCCTAGCCATCTTCTTGTAATTTGACCACATTTGCACAAGTTCTCTCAATAAAGCTGTGTTGCTTTTTTTCTGTAAAGATGGCAGTACCTGAGAGTAAAATAAAAATAAAAGGAAAATACTAATGAGAATTATTAAGAGAACTAGTGAACTACCCCGTAGTCCGTACAATCATACTAACAAATTACAACTTACAAGGGAATCAAATGCAGATTTTTTTTTCTTGATATGGAAATTATGAACTATCTAGCACTTAATACTGATATTACTCAATCAAAATACACAAGACAACCTAGCCAGTCAACCCTAAATAGTTGATACTATACAATACAATACGAGACTGGAAAGGATGGGAGAGGGGGGACATAATTAAATACTAAGAATACCACTTCTAATAGGAACACACAAGAGAATAGCATATCTAAATCAATTTATCAAAAATAGAGCTAAAAAGGAAGCCAGGAGACAGACTACCACCACTGTTTTTCTTCTTCTCTCTAATTTTTATTTGTGTACTCAAATTGGATTTTGTTCTCTAGAGGCATATGATAAGCTCGCCAATGACAGATAAATGTATCCATAATGGTGGTTTGTAAGAGGTTAATAGCATCAATAGTTGTGCATCAACCCCGTACCATTGTGAGAACATAATGACCATTAATCAGTTAATGGCATAGAAAATTGTGCATTTTTAGTGATGTGAAGTTACCAGAAAAGTTCCATATATTATGATTTCAAATGTTTAATTTCAATCAGGACGTTAAATGTCAATTGTTTTACAGTAGAATATCAAAAGTGTTGGCATGTTCAGCAAAACCTCCTTTTGAGTAGTTGATCAACTAAACTTAGACCATCAATTGACCATATAATCTCAGCATGGTAAGCTATGAATTACTACCACAAGGTGTCATATCCCGCTCAGAGTAAATGGTCTGAGTATAGTAGGCTCTTGCCACCCCCTTGATGAGAGAGGGTTAAAAGCAGAGGCATAAGGGGAGTACTAGACTGCAGCAAAAACTGGCCAGATATTAACAAGATTAGAATGCTTATGGATAGTAAGACTGACACCAATACTCATTTTTAAGCTAAGCATAAATTACACACCAGTTGTGACTCTGAGACATATCAGCGAACATAGCTACTTGGATGCAAATTTGGAAGAACTGCATAAAAAGAGGGTTAATTTCCAACATACTGGATAGACTATGAAAACTGTGACCAGCTCAATTCTGAGATTTTTATAACCAGCACGATAGCTGATGTATAGACTTCATAATTGTTATAGACTTGATGGGTCAACATATATGTAGATTTCCAACAATAATGAAGATAGAATATAGTTACGTCACAAACTCTATCAGGACCTGACAAATATCTCAAGAGCACTAGCAAAATTGTTTTCTTGTCAGCACAAAAAAAGAATAATTCCTTTCAAAGGCAAACCAAGCACAATTTCAGATAACAATATCCAGTTATAATATGAAATGAAGACATAATATTTAATACTCACTGCGGACATGATGCTCTCTACCAAGCTATTCTTAAATTTTTCACAAAGCCACGCATCAAGTCCAGGATTGGAAACACTCAAGCAGTAAACACATCTACCATAAGAGTGAAGGTTATACAATTACAATCATATCAGAGGCTGTGTAAGTTTCCATTGAAAATAAATGAAGATAGATTGAGAGCTTATATAACTTAAGCCTTCTATGGCTAACAAAGGATACTCGTAGGATTTCATATATTCTTCTGCAGAGAACTTTGTTTCTGGGTATCCTTCAACAATCTTCTTAGCCTTCACAATAGCCTGTTCCAGCGTCATCATTCCTTCCTCTAATGCTATAGATCTCTGTGTCATGTCTCTGTTCTTCAATCTTAAATTTCAAATACAAACAAGTACAAAAGGCAAGGGTCAAACAATATGTCCCATATCAAAGTAGTGTTATCTATGTATCTCCTCTCAAAACTAGAAAAGAAAGCATTGAAACAGTGACATACAGCCATCCATCTTTTTATTCTAATCACAGCAAATAGCAAAAAGTCTTCATATGATTAGTTACTAAAAGCACTATTCAATGATTAGTTTCCGCTCATACAATTTGGTTGGTGGAAATAAGAAGGAAACCAGTGCGACTACATTCCAATCATTAGGTTTTTCAAACATTTAAGGATCCTGGAGCCCAGGTTGTTCTCTGATTAAGCCTGATACAGTAATCCAGTTCGGTTATAGTTCATTTTTACTATCTAAAACAAAAACAACATAAAGCTCATTACACATACAAAAGTTGGTTTCTATTCCTATCTTCCCTAAAATGCAGAATTGTCCATGAAACTGAAATGAGGAAAACATAAATCTCCAACTAATAGCAACCTAATCCGAGTAGAAAATTTGTGGCTTAAGAATTCAAAATTATTGTGCCTTCTTCTATTTTCCTTTCTCTCCATTTTCTAAGTAGGAAAACAGATAGTAACAATGGGAACAAGAAGAAGGGAAAACAAAAATAATAGCATCAACGAAAAACATCTAAGACTAGAAACTGAGTTTTGGAGCACGGAAAGAAAGGAATGGAAATTTTCTTTCCTAGAACCCTTTTTCTCGGCAACCAAACAAAGGTTTTTAGCAGCTAAGAGAGAGCAACGCATCATCAAACACAAACAGCGAAGAAAAGTTGAGAGGAATAGATTGGTTTCCTCTTTTCCTTTTCCCAAGTAAAATTTTCTCGGCATCCAAAGAGAAGTAGTAAGACACATTTTCCTTTTAAAAAGTTCTTAAAATTAATTAATCCATTTTTTTCTCACTTACTCCAACGAGTCAAGATTCAAGATAATCGACACAAACACCACAACACGCAATTCTGAGAGTATTGAGCTTGTTGCGGAAACTAACAAACGCTGTTTGGTTGCTGAGAAAGTGAAAAAAAAAAAAAAAAAAACCTCACCAGTAACACCTTTTTCTAGGGCAGAAAGAACACACACAAAACGCGAGAGATGGAGATGACTTTTCATGCAATTAAATGAAACTGCGTCGTGTGTTCATTAAACGACATAGTGTCCACTCTGATACGGGCCATTTTAGTTTCTATGGGCCAATTTATGAGCCCAATATATAGAGCCCAATAGGGTTGTGATCAATATATGAAATTTATCTCTCTCCCTCTCTCTGAATTCCTTCTTCTTCTTCTTCTTCTTCTACCTTTGTTCGATCTCCTCTACCCCCATTCAGCCCTTTCTTTGCTGAAATTCTTCGATTATAATCGGATTTTTTTTACTGACAATTACGAAAATGTCCTAGGGCACCGAGACAGAACCCCAAAAGCCCCTTCAAATCGATCACTCTACTCTGAATCAAAATTTCCAAGTGCAGTCGCCATGGCCGATTTCCAGACCTCGACTCACCGAGTCAAGTGGGTCTTCACTCCTCAAGATTTGGTACTTCTTTCGATTTTCTCTTTACCGTTTGGTTTCTGGTAGCTTTGTTTCGATTCTGAAAAACTGGAGGAAAAGTAATGTATATGATTATGAAAATGAGAGAATTTTGAAAAGTGGATTGTTTATCGTTTTTTTGTTGTAAGAACATTGTTTTGTTTACGTATTGTGTAGGTTGAAAAGTACAAATCTGCAAATCAAAGAGCCATACAGGTGCTGGAGAAGGTATGCTTGAGGCCTTTGATTCCATTTACTATAGACTTCGCTCTAATTTTTTTTATTCAATTCTCAAGTGGGCTGCTTTAGTGCAAATTAACTTGAGTTTGTAGCATCAGCAGAGACATTCAATATTTGAATTTTATTTTCTGCCCATTCATGGGTAATGTGTGAGGAGCCAAAAATAACTAATGATTTAGAAGCACTGTACATGATGTTCGAAATGGCTTTGGCCTTTGATGAAGCTTTATTTATCTTGAGAACATGTTTTCTTTGGGATTTACTTAACTATGTTACTTTTATCTACTTATTTCAAAAATGTTATACCATTGATTTGGGAAATAGGTGATGAGCAACTATCTTCTTCTTTTCTTTTTGTTTGTTATTTTTATAGAAGCTGATTGTATTAAGTCTCATTTACATCCCTATAAAGAGCCATTATTTATTGATGGGTGACCTCTTCAACCGGCCATTCTTTCTAGGATTACAAAGTCTTATTTATCTGCAGAATATTTTGCCTGTTGAAGTTGTTTGCTATACTACTTCATGTTGCTAACTAACTAGCTGATGTGTTATGAAGTATGGCGCAACGCTAATGGAAGTAGATATTGATGGATCACTATCTTACCCAGAACCTCAAAATAATGCCAAATATAATGGTATTTACTTTTTTATGAATCACATATTCTTTTAGCATCATTGTTAATTTTGTTCATAATATCTTGATTTTGTACTTTTGCATTGTTTTCCCTGCTCAAAATTTATAATATATTTTTGACGTGTCACTGTTATTGTCAGCTGAAAAGCATTCTCGGCAAAAACCCCTTAATATTGAAGAAGAACAGTATATGCGAGTATTTTTTGAGGTCAAACTCCAAGAAGTGTGTAGAAACTTTCACTTCCCTCATAAAATCCAGGTATGTGGGTCTCTCTCAGAACTAAAGAAGAGTACGTGAAGGATGAAGAATATGTTCATATTGTTTTTTTTTTTTTTTTTTTTTTTTTTTACAAACTCTTTTGTGATTGTTTCATGTTTTGTAGGCAACTGCTCTCATATACTTCAAAAGATTTTATCTGCAATGGTCTATCATGGAACATCATCCAAAAAACATAATGTAAGATTAGTTCCTTGATTTCATCTGTCTTATGTATGTGCTAAAGTTGGCAAGCAATTTGTACTAGTATGAAAACAAAAAGACTGTCAGTTCATTAGAACATCGTCTGAATTTGGAATTACAGGGTAGACAAGACATAGGTTGGAAACAATCTGAAGTTCCAAGTGCATTTGAACTGTTGAGACTAAATATATTCTTTTGGAGTGAGCAAACTGGGTGAAAATTAAAATAGATAAAAAATATAAAAAAATAATGCAGGTTAGTCAAACTTATGGCTTTCTTTTGTTTATTGAAAAAGCTGTATTCAATGTGTACATATGTAATTATATAATATTTTTCTATGTGGGTGAGCATATATGTAAGGGTTGTTACTATTAGTTGTCTTGTTTCATTTTAGTGAATATTGTGCACTTTGTTATATTCTGCTCTTTACCATTTGATACCTGGTCTTTTAGTCTGTTTACTCTTCTTTTTCTTTTTTCTTTTTTCTTTTAATTTCCTTTTTATGAACTTATGAATTTAGTTTGTTGTTTGTTTACATATTAATTTACTCTAAATGAGTTGTTTGCACAGGTTAACCTGCGTTTATGCAGCTTGTAAAATAGAAGAAAATCATGTGTCAGCAGAGGAGCTTGGTAAGGGGATCTCACAGGACCACCACATGATTCTCAATAATGAGATGATAGTTTATCAGGCATGGATATGCCTCATATGTGTAACATTTTTCTTTTTCTTTCCTTTCTTCTTTTTCTTTCCTTCTTTTATAATTGTGCCTCCTTTATTTGCAGAGTTTGGAATTTGATCTTATTGTGTATGCGCCATATCGATCAGTTGAAGGTTTTATCAATGATATGGAGGTAACTGTGGTCTCTTCATGTAGATTACTCGTTACTTATGTACAAGAAATCCCTTCCTTTTGGATAGATGATTGATAAATTACATCTTTGGTCTCAATGTAATGTTATGCTGAATTTTTTTCTCATATATCATTTGGATTGGTGTAAATTCTGTAGGAGTTCTGCCAAGCAGATAATGACCAACTTCAATCGCTAAAGGTAGCTATTCATACCATTATATATTAGTTGTATGTGACTGTGTGTATCATATCTCCTTCTATCTGCATACTAATCATATGTTTCAATATTTTGTAGGAGGGTGCAATATCTTTGATTGATAGAATCATGCTTACTGAAGCACCACTTTTATTCCCTCCTGGGCAGGTAGTTTCCATTATTCCAATTTTGTTTTGCATTTGTACTTTTCCTTTCTTTATCTGTTCTTCAGTGCTTTCTATATGAAGTCTTTGAATGGTGTATGGAACTGGAAAAAGGCTTATATGTACCATAAACATGTGAAATGTCTCCGGTTTTATTTGTATGGGCTTTTAAACTTTCAAACTATTATATCTCGCCTTCATCCCCATCTCATTTTCTTAATTGCTTACAGTAGCAAAATTAATTTTTATGAATTGAATTGGTGATATTTGTTAGAGCCCAACAAGGCAATAAATAGGGCTTAGTCTAACCTGATTTCATTTCTTGTACTAGTCAAGTTATTTGTCAACTCTTGTATACCCTATATAAAGGGTTCTCCCCCTATGATCAAAGACAACAAATATTACAATCTCCTTTTTGCTTTTCTACTTGGTATTAGAGCCTTGAGTTTCTACTGTACTTTTCCCTGCTAGGCACCAACAATCGCCCTTTAAATATCCACAAATTTTCTAAATAATCATCTTTACAAACTCAACTCATACAGACATACTGGCAGCCGAATCTTCTTTGATATACACACACAAAATCCTAAAATCTGGAGTGTGCTCCCTTGTTGTCCTAGTTATAAGCGTTATGGGGTATGTTCGACCTGGACTGTTTTCTAGCACTTTACAGATTCTGCCCGATATTGAGATTAGGGAGCTCTTGTTGGTTCATTCCCTCGACGGCGTCGCTAAACTCCTACAAACATGCCATTACGTAGTGCTTATCAGATTTGCCAGTTGTAGTTTAGGGGTTCATGCATTTTCCACTTTTGGTCATTGGATCCTTTTTTTTTTAAAAAAAAAAAAAAAAAAAACTTAGTAGCTTTTACAATCACAAATAGACACTTGAGTTTGAGTGGGGATGTTGAGATATTTAGGATCATAATTTACAGGATTTCTTAATTTACCTCCTTTTATTAGGCTCTTAGTTTATGCCTATATCCTTTCATATATTAGCCAAGTAATATTTGTCAACTACTGTATATCCTATATAAAGTGTTCTCTTCTACTATCAACTAAAACGTTTTCTAAAACTGCTGCTAATTATCGAATTTTTGAACCCAACAAGACTGGTCTTTGGTCCGATCCCAGTCCAAATTCGTCCAGACTGAATTATTTTTATCTCAGAAAACTATATTTATTTTTAAAACAAAATTGTTACTTAGGTCCAATTGTATCCTTTATTTCTCATTCAATTCACTTTATTATACCTTCCTTGTTTCTTTCAAAAAAGTTCTCTTATGAAATGTAATTTTCGTATTTTTTGAAATTTAATTCCGTCCAATCAGTTTGTTCCCGTTTCAGGACGTTCTTGGACTGAATTGTTAATATGTGTCGAATAAATGATTTAACATTTGAGCATTTGATCCTCGCCTTACCAGTATAGTTACTCATGCATTGTTGTGTTGTGGTTGCACTTTCTGTTGCTGGACTTGAGCACTTAAAGTTGTCAATGTAGAAGCTCTGGAAAGGGTGGAAAATTGTCCTTCCAGTTTTAAGTTTGCAATTCTTCATTGCTGTCTCCAATACCAGCATTTAGTGATGTCAACTCTAAGAATTCAAACCTAGTTGGACTGAATATAATAATATTTGTTGAGACCTTTTATGTCACAAAATTATTTTTGGATCTCTTTCACCATTCTAATTTATTTATTTGCTACAGTTGGCATTGGCTGCTCTGAGTCGTTCTAATGAGGATCACAATGTTCTTGACTTCGAGAGGTATTACTTTGATACTCTGATTTCTGAATGGTTCAACTTAACTCTATCATGATAATATTGATTGCATGTGTCAAGCAAAGATGGGACTTGGATTGTACCATTCTTGATCAAAATGAAAGCAGTTTCTGTTATTTGAATGACATGGTGGTTCTGAAGTTCAGTTTTTTTTCCCCTTTCCGCAGTTACTTGAGAAGTATTCTTTCTCAACAAAATTCTACGCACACCTATTCAGAGCTTTCTGAATCTCTAAGCCGCATCAATGCTTTGGTACGTGTTTATCTTATTCCATCAAAGTTCCAGTTTTTTTTTTTTGTTTTTTTTTTTAGGCTTTCAAAATAACTATGTCATGGCAACCTAGAGGTATATGTCATGGTGGCACAATGCAACTCTTTAATCTTTATATACTAAGTTCAGCCTTCTTCGTTGGCTACAGGTTAATAAATTAAAAATCCCTACAGAAAAGGATTTGAAGCACATAAACCGGAAACTGAAATCTTGCTGGGGCCTTAGTTCACACGACGAGTACTTTCTATACACTTGTTATACTAAGCAACATAGCTATCTAATATCCACCTAAATTACCTTTTGATCTGATTAATGAGATTTGCTTGGCCGGCAGGAGCAAGAAACGTGAGAAGAAGTCAAAGCACAAATCTAAAAGGAGTTCAAACGAAATGCAAAACATGCCTTCTATTGCTTAATGGTACGCTTTGCCCTGTGGACTATGATTTTAATTCTATTAGACGTCGAACTGTGCCATTGCAGAGGATCTGGGGTCGTTAGTCGTTACCTTGATGTTAACATTCGGCTTTGCTCGTATTTCAGGTTAATGTACCTTGGTTGTATGTTGAAACTCTCGGCCGTGTATATCCCAGCAGAAGTTGAGGAGTGTTCCTTAATTATAAATCAGAACTTCTTGTACCCATATGAATCCACTTATTGTTTGTATCAAGAATTCAACATGAACCCTATCAGTGCAATTTGTTTGTCACTACAGGTCAAAATGACCTTTAAGTCAAGCTCTTCACTACAGGTTTTTACTTAATTATAAGGGATAATTAGGTGACTGGTCGTATTGCTGTTAACACATAAATATGATATTAATCTTTTTTTCTCTTTTATGTTTAGATCCTTTTGAGGTCGTTGCTTCATTAATTTACACTGTTACCTCAAATTGATCTCATCAAAATTAATTGAAAAACTTAATTATGATCAACTGCAGCGCAATTTAGATGATAAAATAAAATTGATACTACATTGGCCACAATTTTAAAATTTGAACTCTACTCGATCTATTTCGTAAAATTTTAATGACAAGTTTCTGTGTCTCAATTTTTTTTAGTTTGGACTCGATATCGACTTTATTAACAAATGAATTTACATTTAAGAGTAATTATAGATGATCCCTTATGGTTTATGGTAAGTTTCTATTTTTGTTGGCACTCCTGAACTAATTTTTTTGAACTTTGGACTACCCTATAGTTCGAAGAGTTTCTTCTGATTCGTTAACTATAGAGTAAATTGACGAATTTACATTTCATCTCCAGACAAATCTTAACTCATTTAACTCACTAATCTAACTCACTATCAACGGAGAGATGAAGTGCATGCCATGGTGGAGTGCAGGACGATATCAGTGATCATGGGCGGCGGAGAAGAGGGTTGCGTGAGGGCGGGGCGGTGTTGCTGGGATCCGGCAACAACTCAATGGAGGTGAAGGAGGAGAGCGTCAAGCATGCCGAGAAGGAGTTGTGCGGGGAAGATGAAAAAGAAAAAGAGGAAATTGGATGGTGGATGAGATGAGAATGTGAATGTATTTTTAATATTATTTTTGTGGTATGAATTTTAATTTGGTTCATTTTGATTTAATTTATCTTGTATTTGATTTGAATTTGATTATTTGGTTTGAGATTAATTTTGTCACAAACCCGAGTTTATGAATTTTTCGGTGGGTTCATGAAGTTTCCGGTGAGTCTATGAATTTATCGACGAACTTAAATTGAATAAGGGTAAAGTGAAGAGCATTTTAGATATTTTAAACAAATGATTATGGGTTGAGTACTTGAGTACATGACCAAATAATATCATTTTTCGTTAAATACAAATGACGAAAAATTGAAAAAATTAGTTCACGTTGTTAACTGAAATAGAAGCTTACGGTATGGTTCCACTTCCATTCCTAATAAGTAATAACCCATTCTAAGCATAATTTTAACAAAATTCCAAATTACTTAAACAAGCGGTTAATGGCTGATAATCTGATATACCGTTGTATGCGCGTGCACATTACGCTCTAGCTTCTCGTAATTTCTTCCAGCAAATAAAATTTCAACACTTAATTTATTAAAGTAAAAACAGTAGGAGAAGCAGGAACTGTAAGAACTTGAAACTTGAAAGCGAAGCTTCAAGACAGTTCAATGGCTTGCTTGGTCTCCCTAAGCTTCTCCATGGTTCTCTCTCCTTCACCGCATCCTCTTTACATGGTACTCTCCAATTCTCCATTTCCTTTTCGTAATTGCGAAAACCCCCGTTTGGTTGCAGAGAAAATGTAGAGCAAATGCTCTCTTACATTATCTTGCACCATTGAGTCCAAATCAAACCTATATTTTATCGTTAGGGCACGAGATGAGAACTGCTAGTTTGTGAAATTAATTTGCGCTTTCAGGAAAGTGGAAAGCTGCTACTTTGGTGTGAATGTATATATTTTTCTCTCTTTTCTTTTATAATCAATTTGTGTTTTCCTGCTGTTTCTGGTCATACATGAGTACCTATGCTTTATATTTACCTCATATATGTTCCTGTTGAAATGCCCTTGTCTCATTCACGTTTTGGTGGGTTCTTGTAGTTCACTATTCCGGAGAAATGGATGAAAAATTCTGTATTAAGTGAAATTCTGTTTGGTCAAGCTTAAAAAATGAAGCTTGTGTCCTTTGATATTCTAGTTCTCAAGTAATTGAGATGACCAGTGCTAAGACCAATTCATATAGCAAACTGATATAGATGATTAATCGCAAGTGGAAAAAAGAGGGGGTGAAAGGAAACTTAAATAGATGAACTATTAAGACAACATAGAATTCCTGTACGGTTAGGTGCATGGGTTGGTTGGAGGTGGATGTTTTTAGCTCTGACAGTGATATTTGGTTTCTTTTCGTTTAGTTGATGGCTATTTAATGCATTTAATCACCATTCGCTGAAAGTGGAGGGGTCTCAGCACATGAACACGTGAAATGTTATTTATATGGATTTCTTGTTAAGGACACTGGATTTGATTGATTCTGCATCAGGTGGTGAGGAAGTCTGAGGGCCTTTTGTGTTTACATGTTTGAGAATACACAAACTTTTGGCATTTTGGTAGCATATAATGTCTAGAAAATATGTATTATTTCTATGCCTATGCTATGCTGTGGTGATTTTGTAATCAAGAAGAGATTCTCCTTCTGTACAATCCTGTAACTACAAATATAAAATCATGTTGTAGCAATTCTTCTTGATGTGCTTCTCAATAAAACTTAGCTGAATTATTTTGGTATGACATGATGAGTAATCCTAAATCCTAATGCATCTTTCTTGTTGGGACTTGTCTTCAGGAAATGCATTTGAGGAAATCAGTTCTGTCTAGACTTTCAAGTAAAGCAACCATCACAACAGGTTTTCTTTATCCTAAATGATATCAGCCTAAAACATGGTTGTTGTTTGTTTCTTATTTCATTTTGTTCGAACTTCATGTGCGTACTCAAATTTCTTCATGCAAACCTAGTTGTGCCGATGCATATTTCTTTCAGAAAAATTAACTTTGAAATGAACTTGGAGTTGAAGGTCAGTTCTAGAAATGGATTTAGTTGTGATTTTCCAAGGAAGCTTCTAACATTTCAAGTTGTAACTTTAGATTTGACATAGATGTGTTCCTAATTTGATTTCAGGTTAGAGTTTGTATCACAGGCTAGCTGGAATTTGTTCTCTTGAAAAAAATACTGAAACATGTGTGAAGTTCTGTTAGATATTGTTAATTGCTGATGCATAAGTTTCTGCCAATCTTACTTAGGATATTGAGATAGACGTAGAGTAGTCATGTGGAACAGTCTTAGTGAAAGAGAGTGGCAGTGATGTTTATGGGTTTAAGATAAAAGAGTTTGAGAATAAGATGAAAGACTGATGTATTTTGGCATGTGATATCATATTTATATAGGTGTGTTACAGTCTTTATGGTCTTATAGACGGAATGGTCGTGTTAAACTAGAGGGTAGTTAGCTGTCGCGAAAAAGTAGTTAATAGTATCCATTGACAAATTGGTCCAAGTACATGGTAGTTATATTTGGAATCTAGAATTCCTTTGAGCTAATTGTAAACTTTTAGTTATCGAGGAAGCACTTAAATCTTTTTCTATAATAAATAAAAAGTAAAAAAAAATTACATCATTAAGACAAGAAAATATATAAGTTATCCTCATTGTTGTTTTTCTAAAGCCTGATAACAAAACAAAAAAAAACAAAGAAATGACATCATTAAGACAAGAAAATATATAAGTTATCCTCATTGTTGTTTTTCTAAAGCCTGGTAACAAAACAAAA
>JAYMTH010001595.1:0-14508 GCA_036897465.1 Pelargonium australe | reverse complement strand
TTGGGTACTAAATTGGGTATTGGACCAAAGTTTGGGTACTAAAAAAACCTTTATCCCTAAAATTTTCTAGAAGTAACTTAAAAAAATTGATTTGACAAAAAGTAAAACATTTCTATAAATTTTGGAGTTCTCAATGGAATAAAAAAGGGGCACAATTGTAATTTCACATAGTTTTTTTTGTGTGTGTATGGCTCACACGTTTAAATAAATACGAGCATATAAAAGCCTAAAACCCATAGAAGCTGAGACCATAAATGCAACTGAAACTCTCTGAAAACTGAAAGCTTTAAAGATCGATCCTTTCTGGGAAATGGACGTATCGGAGACTGCTGGTGCGTTTCGTATCGTAGTCGACGAGTCGTTTCGGCCTCTACCTTCTCTCTACTTGACCTTCCTGTCCATTTGGTTCGTCTCTGCTTGTTCCTGGACCTTCAACACCTACAAAAACGGCCATTTTCAGGTTTTTTTTGCAACCCCTCTCTCAAGTTTTGATTTTGGCTTGGAAAGTTAAGTGAATTGTTTGATTTTCGAGTTTTTTATTCTTGGGTTTCTGTTTGGTAGCTGAGAAAAATTGTGGGTAGGAAAAAAGATGGGAGCTTTGAATTTGGATTGCATGAGTTGAGAGAATTGGAGGTTTGAATTCAACTATAGTTCGCAAATTTTTGAAGTTCAGTTTTTACCTTACTGAATCAGTTTTGTGTGTGTTGATGTTTGGTTTCTGAGAAAATTTTATCCTATGTATTGATGTATAATTCATGAATTTGATTGGGTTGTGTGTTGACTTGCTGATGTGTCATGTTAAAATTTGATTTTTCTGTTGGAATTTGAACCTACTGTTAGGTTCTTGTGATTGATGTTGTTGTGTTGTATTTTTGGTCTATATGAGCAGACAAATAAGTTGCAATGGACGCTTGCAATGGTTCCGTTGATCAAAGCTTTGCAACTAACTCTATCGTTCCTCTTCTGGTACGTTTAGTGATGGCGATGACTATGAATTGTAGATTGTATATCAGTTCAGTGAAAACCAAAATATAGTTGTACACTTGGTTTTGTTACTTTATGGTCTTCACTAATCATTAATATGCACGTAGTACACATCTTTTCAGTTTTGATTGCTCTGTTTTTGCTTATTGGTTCGAGATAAATAATCTTGTAGACCATTTATGGCACATAGTTACTACTTTGTGCACGCTTTGAAATAATGTATGATAGATATAGGCTTTCTGTATGACCATTTGATATAAGAAGGAATTGTATAGGTAGTGTTTGGATTAGAATTTTTGCTCATATATGGGAATCAAGAATCGGAAAGAGTATGAGATTACAATTCATCATGTTTGTATTAGGACTTTTGGGCCATGAGAATGGCTTTGTAATAAGAATCCCGTTCCCATTCCAAAAAATTTAATCGAAACACTACCTATAATGTTTTTGGGAGAGGTTGGAACGGGTATCAATTATCATGCAGAGACATGCTTTAACGTACATCTTTTTTTCATGAATTTAAAAGTTGCAAAACTTACGCAATCATTAATCATGGCAAGACATGACTAGCACCCTCAGAAACTTTAGAGGCAAAGACTGCATTATTGATGAAATGCTTGTAAATGAGCTAGAAACTAGCTTCAACTTACGAGGCAATTTAGAGTAAGCTTACAAGGATAGTACTTTACTTTTTTTGTACGGAGTTATGGTCTATTATACAAGGTTAGCTTCAACTTACAAGGCAATTCAGAGTAAGCTTGCAAGGATACTATTTTACATTTTTTGTACAGAGTTATGGTCTATTATACAAGGTTGCATTGTTGTGGTACACAGAAGTTAGGCACGTGTGTATTTATGTCTCCAAAAGGCCTTAGTTTTCATTTATTTGTTGCATAAACTGTTTGATGAGTTCCGAGGATTCGTTCTTGCAGGTATTCATGTTTTCATTCCCAGATATGTTCACTTTGGATGTCATTTGGGGTGTACGTAACTGGAGTGCTATTCCAGACAGCTTCATTTGTGTCCTTTTTGCTCATTTCTCATGGTTACTGCATCATGTGCGAGCGACTTTCCATTAAAGAGTGCCGTACTACAGCTGCATTTGGATGTGCTTTTTACCTGACTCTTGTTGGTTACCGAGCTTCTGTACCGTACTTCACCGTGAGTTCATTAACTAAGGTGTTAGCGTTAAATACGTAGCAACTAGTACCTATTCTAATTCATGATCTTCTTGTGATTCAGGTTCTTCTGCTGCTTAATTATTTTATTTCGTTCTCCGTGATTTTCCACCACATTTCCCAGAACCTATTACTATTACGGGAACAATTGACTTACATAGAAGATGAAAACGTTCATACAATGCATGACGCAGTGTATACAAAATATATCATGTTCAAGTACGTGTTATTCAACTTTGGTATTTCTCGATCATGTTATCGCCTTTTGTCAAAATAGTTTGATATCGTATCTTTTGCGCTATACAGGAAATTTCAGGCTGCAATGCAGATAGTTGCCTTGGCAGAAACCGTGGTATGAATATTTTCATACAGATTTTAATTACTCTTTTGAATATTTTCGTACTTGGAGGATGAGCCTTGGAGATAATTGAGCATTATGATTTCAGATATACATTAACATGGATGGCTCGTCCGAGAACTACTGGCTTCGGTTGTTAATCCGAGAATGGGCCCAGTTTTGCATCTTTCTATATATTGGGTATGTACAGATTCGCTAAATTGCACCATCCAGAGAATGTGCGCCGCACTGCAATGCTGTAGTTCTCGATAGTTTTAAAGACTTATACATCATACATGAAGTATACGGGAAACTTTAATCCAAAGGTTTAATTCTTATTGTCTTGCTGTCGCGTAGGTGGACTTTTCGGTCACAAGACTTTGCTCCACGCTTCACTGTTATGCCTACAGTTAAGCCCGAAGGGGAGACGATGGTGCCTCCCATCTACAGTATAGTAAGTTAATTCTCACATCCGAACATTCATGAAAAGTTATTGCTTAGTAGTTTCAAGAACAGTGTTTTAGAAAACCACTGAGGCGTGCGACTTGGTGTCTTTTTAAAATAATTTGAAGAGACTGCATTCAAACAAATCTCTTCAAATTATTATCCGCTCTATGTTTCAAGTGTTTTAGTATTCTGCAAAGTCATTTAAGATTTCATATCTCATTCGCTATATAGGCCCTAATTGAGGATTTGAAGAAATTAATGAAACCTGCAGTAGTTTTCATGTTCATCGATGACAAATACACAAGACTTCTTAGGGGATCGAATCCCGCTTGCAAACCAAATGCATTTATATGCCATTTTTGGCCTTATCAATCGCACACCAAGACCAGCGTAGGAAATTAGAATTGAATCTTATAAACCAAAATCCAAAAGTTCACGAAATACGCCACTTCATTTATAAAAGTTGTAGAGTACTGTGGAAACTTTCATGACCTTATGAGTTATGTTACTGTAGGAAATGGACGCGGCAACTTTCAAAGATTTTAGTCGTTACGAGTGGCACATTGGTGTGGTAAGTAGTTTAAGCTCATAACTCAAAGTCATTTACGTATTCCATAGTTGCTTCAACTTCATTTCATATATTTGCTCATTACACTAAACATCATTTTACGTTTTTTTACAGCCAACTCCACGTTGCCCTAATGAAAGCTCGAAAGACAAGATTCTAGTTGTAATTCAGCACCCCCGGGCGCATAGGTTGATATCAGATGACATTCCTTGACATCGTCCAACCAGAGTAGAGACGTGACACATAGATTCGAGTTTGTGAGGTACTACTTATCACGAGAACAATTTATAGAAGAGACTCTTGGAGATTTAAAGTTTCGAGATATACATTTTTTTTGGTCTAATAGAAATATGAAACCGAAAGGCGAAAAATGGTAGGGTTCTTCAAATGGCTTAGGATGATACAAAATAGCCCATCCCACCATACATGTATGCATATAGATGTTGTCAATCAACAAAAATTGTATATTCCTCATTAGGTCTTTTAGCTTTTTATTTTCCTCTAGGAGATGTAATCTTATTTCTATACAAATGGAAACTGAGAACATCCAGAAATGAACTGTTCTCTCAACCTCTGTGCAATGCATGATTTTCTGTTCTTTTTTATATGGTTGATGATACATGAAAGTTTATACTAAAAGCGTCCCTCCTTTAGTGACACTTGGACTTGCAATCGGGCCCAAAATTTTGAAGAATACGAGCATCAAGTATAGAGGAAGGTAAATCACGGTGAGTGCTCAAAATGGCGCTCGCCACTTTTCTCAGGAAAGCTTGAATTCAACATTCGCTCTACTTGTGATGCTAAGTGTTCAAAAGAACTGTCAGGGTAAAATTTTCTTCCAAAAGCGTTGGGCCATCTATGTCCCGCAGGAGCTTCTCACCAAGAATTTAGTCTCATGAAGCCTCTAGTGCAACCTCAACTCTCTTCTATAGACGAAGTGTCAAAGAACATTGTACAAGGTCACCTCATAGGACCTCCCCCAACAGGTCCTCTCCAAAGCCAGACTGTGGAGAGAAAAATGGGTCTTAAATTGTGTAGGAGAATCAAGCAATATGATATTCTCAAAAGTCTTGGGTTGTGATGTTAAAAGCCAGATAAGGATTGTTTCTCAGAAAGTTTGGTTTCTCGTGGAGAATTTTTGTGTTCATTCAGTCTTCTGACATCAATAGAAACTAGAAAGAAGCCGAGAAAATACTTTTTGTCATCGATTCAAAGGTAATGCACGAACCTCCCGCCATTGTGGAGTTTGGAAAGGGTCTTTTGTATGCAACATTTGTTTCCTTTACCCAAACCCGATGCAGCAACTATATTGTTGTCTCAAAACTCACCCTCGTTGTCTGGTTAGAAGTCTTAAAATATTAATTACTTTTTCCGTATTAAAATGATTGTCCATTTTCTTTTTTATAAAAATAAAGGATAAATTATTTAGAGTTAGTCTCTCTCTTATACCTATAAATCTTTTGGCTGCAACGAAATCAAGATGTTATAACAAACTTATTTGAGAAGACATGTTGAACCAAGTGGTTAATATCACTTTGGATTCTCTCTTATATTTTGAGTTCGAGTTTCCTTGTAGTGAGATTTGTGGGGTGGAGTTTAGGGAGTTGCTACTTCGAGTACGATGTCTCACCGCTGATAAAAATAAAAACTAACTAAACAAAAATGGGTTGGGCTAAGGCTAGCCTAGCGGAGCTTTGGGGTTTGAAATTGGATTTTTGTCTTGCCGAGTCTTTGGGTTGTAGGAAATTTTGGGTTGTAGGAAAGTTATTTTGTAAGTGAATGTTAGTTCCATTATTGCTATGTTCTCTATATGCATGATTGTAGCTCTCATCCTTAGAAATCTTTAATTATGGAGTACAGGAAAAAGAGTTTCTCGTTTTGAGGATTTCATGCATTTACAAGTTAACACGAAAACAAATAGTGTGGCTGATTTTTTTAGCCAAATCTTGTTTTGACTCTTAATTCAGATGGTAATCCTTTATTTCACCCGCCTGTGGGTGCCGTCTCTTTTCTGTTTGCGGACTGTAATGGTATTCCGGACACTAATATGGGATGTCCTCCCTTGATTTTTCTATCTACACTACCAAATTCAAACTTTAATGATTATAGACATGGATATATAGACCATCTCCAACTATAGTTTATGAAGACAAAAACTCAAAATATATTTGCTTGAACGGCAGATTTTGGATTCAAAAACTCAAAGTGATCATCCCCAGAGAAATAATAGTTTAGATCTAGTACATCTTCGTGCAATCTCAACTTATGCATCAGTATAACGAAACATGCTTCTTTTATTATTCACTTCTTTGTCCAAATACATGAACCACTTAGTATTTCTCGTGGAGGGAAGCACACAAAAATATGGGGAAATTTTTAACGCAAGGACGAGGATAACACTCTATTTTGAATACAAGTCTACGTTACAGTTTCCAAAAAGCTAACAGTTCCACTCTTGTTGCATCTTAAACACAGTCTACAAGAATTTTCACCCAGACAATGGTTCAGAAATCTGCAGTTTTCGTGGGAACACTATTTCATAATAAAAAAAAGTACAGCACACAAGGTACAAAGCGCCTTTTTCCCTTCTCTTATTAAAAGATCCCTCCTAAGTTTGGGTTATATGCGTATTAGTTTTCAAGCCTAAAAAAGGTACCCTTAAAAAGTATGTATTTTTAGTTAACTTACCCTTCATTTAGCGCTGGGGAGGTCATCCATCGTGTGAAATCTCAAGGGTTTAAGCCACCCTCTTTGGATCACGAGCCAAAGCAATATGATCCTACAAGGCAGTCAAGGATTCAAGTTGGAAATTAGAACTTTTTGAGTAGCTGAAGACGAGACAACAAAATGTCAAACTTACATATCAAATATCTTAGTTAGGGTTCGGATGAAATGTTATGGGGGTACGGTAATGAGAATATGATTTTTGTGTCTATTTACATGCAATATTGTCTCTCTTATTAGAAGGATACAACCATTTGGGAATGGAAGTGGGATGAAAATAATAATGATAGTTCCTAATTACTGACAAAAAAAGAAAGATATGATTTTCATTCGCATTAAAAAAATCCAATCATTAGCTATCAATAGGTTACTCACCAAAATATAAGTAATTAATACTCCAAAATCATATCTATTTTTGGTAAGCATTTTTATTCCAAAATAAGTGTCATCTTTCCTTTTTAAGAAGTTAGTTATGCATAAAATAAGTTAGTTAATATCCTTTGAGTTTGTTACAACAAATGTTTACGAGAATATAAGTGGAAATGTACAACGCTAACTTCCCCTTAAATTTTCTCAAAATGGAAACCAAGACTTCAGGATGGAGGGAGTATAATTTTAAATGCATTTGAAGAATAGCCTTTCTTAGAGGATAAAATAGAAATGAAAGTTGAAAATTCCAAGGGGTTATTACTCATATGCTAATTTTCTGATATTTCAGTTCCTCACAGATCACAGCTAAAAAATACATTGTTTAACAACTAAATAGTCTATCTAATACTTGTTCGTTCAAAAGGAACTCACTTAGCTAGTGCATTCATAAACTAACTTTGAGATTGCAATGAAAGAAAAAGCACTTTCAGAACAGGAATATGACGTTCGTCCTGAAATTTGTCATAAAAAATGGAAGGGTCAAGTAGAACTTACAGAAATGAAGTCGAATGCTTTAGTCTCCTCTTTCTTTGAATTGTTTATCCCTGAAATGGGAGGTTGACTCACAAGGTTCAACTGGAAAATATCAGGAAGAGCTGAAGCATATCCTCCATTAGTTTCAGAGACATGACTCAGACCGCCATTTTGATTGTTTAGATTCCCCAACTGTTGGAGGTTGGACATTGTCGCCAGTAGTTGCTGTTGAGCTAAGAAAGTTGCCATGTTGCTGTAATTTATAGGTTGAGTCGGAAATACAGGATTGAACATCATCCCAGGAGGAATATTATACGGCAAAACATTTGCATTAATCCCAGCAACCTGAGAACCAAGTATGCCACCATTCAAACCGTTGTTTGGAACCTGGTGGTTGAGATTGGCACTAGAATCTGCAAAGATTGTTTCAGATATTGCCCCAGAAGTAGTTCCTTTCTGCATCATCTTTGAGGCATTTTCATTAATAGCCAAACCAGCCATGAAGTCGTTAACATCATTTTTATGAGTTACTTGTTCATGGGGCGGTCCAGAATTAGACTCAAACATATCAAATAGTTCAGGTCCACTTTTATTTGTGGATATATGGTTGTCCTCCACACCATGTTTGTCAACAGTCATTCCAGCAAAGAGATCATCTGCATGTTCTCTACCTCCGCCACTAGCATGAAATGACACATCTGCAAAAGGGTCGTCATCATTTTTCTGCTCGTCAGTGCCCAAAGTAGTAGCAACACTATCTCCAAACAAATCATCAATTAGAGGGGGTGGTGGTGTTTTCAGATTAGCAATGTTCTGATCGCCCTGCCACATCACTGATTCATCTGTTCCACTGTAGTCATCGGAACCACCAGTGTCTATTAAGTCGGGTAATTGAACAGTATTACCACTGACATTCACAGGCTTTTCTGGATTGCTCACTAAGCCATTAGCTTGCTCTGCATCTAGAAGGCTTAAAATCTGTCCACCAAAAGTCAATTAGAATGGCATTCAGAGCCTCCATATAATAGTAAGATATATCATCAAAACACATCACTTAAACTCAACATAAAATAAATGTCACAACATAACTTCCTTACCCAAAAAAATGGTCTAAAAGTACTTACATGTAGATGATGTTCAATAGAAGAGGCATATTATATTTCAGGTGCTCTTTATTATTGTCGTAATTGCAATTTCAAGAAGTTTCTTTAAGAGAAACTATATTGTAATGAAATTATTCATGTGTAAGATGAATATAACCAATGTCCCTCATCCATAAAAATATTGCACTTTTTTTTATATCACAGAATCTAATTTACCGTAACTTGATATTATTAAATGACTTACTAACATGTGAAGCCAGGTAAGGACCACCCAATGGTTTAATTGAAATCATAAGAAAACAGAAAATCCATATTATCCAATCACAATATTACACTGTTGTCCCTCTTTTGGAATAAAAATGTAAGGAACTAGCATGCAAACAAAAGAGCTACGCAAATCTTTAATGAGTTACCTTGTTAGCCTTCTCCCTTAAAGAAGCTTGCGGAGACTCAGAACATCTCACCACGACATCTATGTTTTCACTGAAGTAAGAAGCCACAATCAAAAAATGCTCATCATCCTTTTTCCTCAAAATTGACTCAAGAACACAAGCAGCTTTCATTCGAACCTGGAAGCCAAAAAAATCCCATGAAAATTTTATGGTTGATATGTACACAACAAAATATAAGGTGTGATCATAATTGCAGTAATATTGTGAGAAGGAGACGAGATATAAATCAAACTAAAACCAGTGCAAGTAGGTTATATTATAAAACATGCCTGCCACATTGGAGCTTGGAGCTTTGATTCGAGTGCCAAACTTAATGCCACTGCATCCAACTTAGCAGCCTCCAAAAGAAAAACCCGAATGGCATCTCGAGTTGGTTGCAGGCGTACGCCACCAGATGTCACAATTGTCTCCAACAATCTCTCCTCACGAATCTTGCTCTCAGTTAAACTTGAACTTGTGCCCCCATTGGTTGTTTCTGTCTTATTTGCTCTAGATTCCTGGCTCCAAGGTTCACTTGAAACATTCTTGGAGATCCCATAGCTACCTGTATTTTCATTAACAGGTTCATATCTATCTTGGTGATCAGTTTCAGTAGTCAATGACCGCCGAAGATTTGGACCCTTGTAACTTCCATTATCATTCTTTTTTACTGAATGGCCTTGTGTAAAGTTACTAAATCCCTGCTTGATAGATGCACTTCCGAGGTCAACTACCCCACTTAGAAACGACTTCTTATCTTCTGATGGCATTTTGTAATTTGTACTCCCAAACCCTTCTATTCTTTTGTTGAGATCTTCCGCAGGAGCTGGCTTATAATCCTCAGCAGAAAAAATAGCAGAGATAGCCTCCTGAGCCGTCTCTCGCACAGCTTTGTCAAGTGCATCCCCCTTCAGAGGATGCAACTGCCCCTTGTAGTGAAATAATTGCCGTATAGCCACCGAGTGTCTTTGCATTTCCCTCCTGAACTCTACACCCGACTTTACTACTGCATATTTGATCAGTCTCAAAGCCTGCACAAAATTTGAGCATATGACCATCAATGCGTACCAGTCTACATCTCAGATTAGCACTT
This sequence comes from Pelargonium australe, assembly GCA_036897465.1. Classification (NCBI taxonomy): domain Eukaryota; kingdom Viridiplantae; phylum Streptophyta; class Magnoliopsida; order Geraniales; family Geraniaceae; genus Pelargonium; species Pelargonium australe. The sequence goes on along the minus strand of JAYMTH010001595.1, from coordinate 4,740 downwards.
CTACCATAAGTCTGAAAACTATTAATCTTTTCCAATGCACTATGCACCAATCCGAATAGCCAATAGCCAATACAACAAAATGTGAAGAATTTGGGAACCATAAAAGATGATTTACTCAATTCTACACGTGTACAAAACAAGGGTCATACAGCATTATAGAAATTACAACCATTTGGTGTTTGATCACCACATTAGGTGCTGACTAATCCAAATTCGAGCTGGGAGAACCACAAGAGCAGCAAAGCTCTCCCTACCGAGTTTTAACACATCTGCATTCCAGAATACATAAACTACTACGGCCATAGCTAAGTTTTTCTTTTTCGTAAACCATTTGGTGTCTGAAAATCACATTGGGTGCCAACTAATCCGAATTCGATCCAGGGAGGACCACAAGTGCGGCAAAGCTCTACCTGCCGAGTTTTAACACATCCCTTTGGAATATGATCACCACATTGGTGCAGACTAATTCAAATTCGGGCCGGAAAGGCATGCAAGGGCCGCAAAGCTCTTCATACCAAGATTTAAAGCAACTACTTTCCCAATTACTTGAACTCGAGATCTCATTTCAAGCTAGAACAACCCCTACCATTTGATTTCATGATATCAATATAACAAGTTTTGACTGCATAGACAAAACTTAAACTATACATGACATGGATACAAACATTTCATATCTTCCCCAACACAAGTTTCCCAATAAGATGCAATTCTGAACATATTACATTCAAACAAAGTAATCATATCAATTTGAAGGCAATAACATAAATAAATAACAGAAGCAACCAATACCTTCTGCTTAACAATGGGGCTCTTATGCTCAAGCCGCTTCAATATGAACTCCGAGACCTCCTTTACAATACTAACATGCGAAGATCGCAAAAGCTCACAAATCTCCTCCAATTTGTACACAGGCGCAACCTTATCTTCGTCGGAGGTCACCGCATCGACCATCCGCGATCTCCAATACGGTGCCAACTCTCTTGTCCTAGACTCCACATCCCCAAAAAACAAATTTCAAGCTCCAAACCAATTCAATCCAATCCGAAAACCTTAGAACTATAATCAAACGCAATCCGATAGCTACAAAACCTCGGATCAATCCAAAAAACACTAAATTAATTATAGATTCACCGATTGATCAAACCGCAATGAGCATTGATCTGGTTCGACGCGAACCAAAATTTGAACAATTGACGTGAAATTTGATTGGTTTACGGATTGAAGAGCTCGAATTAGGGCTTTTAGAGAGAGAAAATTGTGGAGAGATAAAGAGGAGGAGTCTATGGCAACGTGAAGACGAAGAAGAAGAAAGGAACCGAACAACAAGTCAGCATCAGCTGCGGGTGAGTCACCGGCGGGTGAATGTTGAAGGCTTAACGTACGCTTAGTGCGCACGGTAACAGATTCTTCCACGTGCCGAAACAGAGAACGAGGAGCTCGTGGCAATCGTGTATAATTTTTTTTATTGTGTAAATTGTTTTTTTAGTATTAAAAGTGTAATTGTTTATTTAGTAAACTAATTTTTTATTTAAAAAGTACAATTGATGATAATGTAATTAATTACTTATCGTTTAGCAGATGTTCCATTCTTAAATATATTTTGTTTTATATTAATTATTTATCAATTTGTTTTAAATGGAAACAAGATGGATAGTACAGAGACTAATTTTGAACATAATCCGTGTTCAAACTAAAAATATTATACATTAATGCAAATTAGCAATTATACAATTAACCAAAAGACTCTAAAGAATGGTTCCCATTTGAATTCAAATGTATCCTAAAACAAAAAACACCATATCTATATGTATGAATCAAGAACATGAATTTTTCCTTTCCTGTCCTATCCTATCTTCGAACGATCAAAGGGTGTGACAAAAATTAATAATCCGCAATGAGAACAGCACGGAAATATCATAATCTTCGTATAAATGTCAAGCCGCTACGCTTGCAGCATCCACATCCTCTGGCTCCTCGACTATCATCTCGTTTTTGAAGAGAAGCTTGATGTGTGGAAAAAGCTTGGGAATTACGGGCAAATCCGCTACATTAACACTCATCATGTCGAAGGCAATGCATGTTCTCTGCATCTGCGAATCTTCAAGAACGGGGACTTTTGGGTATCGCTGGCTGAAATGTGTAAGAATGATGCGATATGCACCTGCAGAGGACCCGACTTCTATGGCTTCCTTTGTCGTGCTGTGGTTTCTTGCTACTGCTTCGTCCATCAAGGCGTCCTCAAAGGTTGCCTGAAACAAACAAAGAGAACGAGCAGTTATCGTTGTTTGTTTTTTTAGTCTTTCTCTAGTTTTCTATGTTCTTGAACAAGTAAAAACACTAACTTTCTAAATCAAGAAAAACAAAGTCTTCAAGCTAGGTTGACTCTGAACTCAGATCATGTCTAGTATTGATAGAATAAAAACAATGAATTCAGTTAGAATTTCTGTTCGGGAATGAGAATCAAGAATGAGGATGAGATTCTCTTGGATTACGATCTTTTGGTCGTGAAAATGATTTTGTAATGAAAATCACATTACCATTCTTGATTCTCATTCTCATTTCAAAACTTCTGATCCTAAAGCTACCTTAATCTTCACAAGAATTCATGGCTATTTCACAACACGTAGCTAAGTTTCAGTGATTTACAAGTAACTATTATTCATTCACAGAACATTGTCACATCATCCAACCGGCAAACAGGACAGTTCCGTATAGTCTCCTAGTGTCTAAATTATAGTAGTGATTAACTAAGGAAAGTACAAAGTTATCAGTTATCACGCACCTCATGAATTAGAACTGTCGCATCTCGAGATGCTTCTATCACTGCCGGACAGGGCCTTGTGTCACCTGAGTACACAACCTTCCACCCCGGTATTACTTTGCCGACACTGTTGAGTCTTTCGGATGCCTTGAGGATAACGCCATATGCCTGTGGACAGTGGACAACAGGAAAGCTAACCAAAGACTCGATGCCCGCTTCACTAAGCTCTTTCTTCAAGCTCTTTAGAAGTGAAAATGCAGCTCTGTCAACTGGACTAAGTGGTATCTTCCAATAGCTCTGCATTGGGGCTCCTCTAGCAAACAATGTAGAATCTAAAGTATTTTTATTGTTTTTGTCTTCAAAACTATTTCCTGGAGAGGAGTTATCTTTGTTCGATTTGATACTACTTTCGAAAGCATCTAATGAAGCTAATGTAATGTGCCTGCAATCAAGGAATTCCATATCAAGATCTTCAAGTGCTTGATATCCATCTAAAAATCTTTTTAGCATCCTTGGTGCCACAACAAGCAATGGTTTGTGAGGGACATCCTTTAACAAATCACGTCTTAAAGCCAGTATTCTGGTTATACCGGTGTGATGATCGGCATGTATATGAGAAATCCATATACACCTTAAATTTCTCACGGCGTCGTCTGCATCCTTGACACCATATCTGCTCCCAAAGCACATCAACCAAAACAAATCATAATCATGAAGAAAAAATTGCCATATCAGAAGCGAAAAAAGCTCTTAACTATACTATAAAAGACTCAAGAATTGATCCTATACCTTCTTTTGAGCTGTCCAAGGGTTCCTTCCCCACAATCTAAGAGTATACCACCTTTTGCAAAAAGATTGATATAGATAGAAGTAACATTCCTGTATTTAGATGGCTCGGAGGAACCGGTACCCAAAAAAACTATCTCCAAATCATCTCTCTTTATATTCTCTAAACAGCTAGGAAGTGTACTCTCATTCAACCAAGGCTCTTCAATAAAGGTGTTATTATCTTGCATTGACGTCGTCTTTTCGTTCCTTTTTCCCAACTCATACCAAAACCGGCTAACATCTTGGGCAGCATCTTCAATCTCTGGAATTTCTGAAAGTAACTCATTAGTGATGTCTAAGGAAGTCATCAAACTTGGAACACAAGATCTGTCCAATCCTAGTTGAGCATAAGGGCGCAAAGTGAACTGTTCAAATGGACAAAATTAGAATCCAAAACTAATTTAGATCATGCATTAAGCGTCAAAACGTAAGGGCCTATTAAATAAGACAAAGCAGAACTCCACACACCCAAAATGGCTTAACTTTCCTTCTATAGCCAAGGGGGATAGGGCTGAAACATTAGTTGGGAGTTACATATTCAGCATATATTGGAATATAGAGACGGGGACAACCAAATAAAAGCATCAAAACAATATTAACAAAGTCCAGCCTGTGTGTGTATATATGATATTCAGTGACAAGGCAATCAATGCAAGGATGTATTATTTGATGTTCCCTCCTTCCCAAAAAAAGTGTCATGTTTTCCTTGTATTTTTGTCCCAAAATAAGTTAGATATTATCCCTATAATAAGCTAGTTAGTATCTCTTGAGTTTGCTAGAACATATGTTCATAGGATTACACGAAAAAATGTACAACATTAACTAACTTCTCATTCATTTTTCTCAACATAGAAACCAAGACACTCATTCTAGAATGGATGGAGTATTAAATACTACCGTGTACACCAGCTTTTCATACCTTCAGTAAATTTTCAGCTGAAATGCTTTCACAAAGCTCTGAAACAGGAACCTATAAAATGAAACCAAATCAACTACTTTGTTAGCTTGGGGACATTTTCAACCATAGCCGATCCCAAAAAACACTATTATAAGCATTGGTATCTGAAGATGTAATAACAAACCTCACTTAAAGCAGTTGGCTCTGGTGCTGGGTAGTTAAGGAGCTGACGAGACATAAAACCCGGATAGGG
>JAYMTH010001594.1:0-14509 GCA_036897465.1 Pelargonium australe | reverse complement strand
TCCAAACGACCTTGGAAAAATTCGTGTAAGCACTTGTTGGAAAGCTCGGGAAGTCCTCTACAACTTCTATGAAGACTTTGACTTGATCTGGGCTGTTTTAGATAGTGAAATACCCAAAATACCCTCCAGGGGTCATTCTGTCCAGCATGGCCAATTTCACAAAAACATCCCTTTTGATACCGAATTTTGCACGAACCGCTTTGCTCCCTTCCATGGCATGATGTGGTATTTTAATACCCTGAAACCACAACACTAAACACAAATACCAACATCATATATGCCACAAATAAGCAATTAGCACAAATGGAAGCAATAATCCAACTATATTGACTAAGATCACACATATATGTCCATAATGAAGTCATTAGTCAAATGCACATAAAGATGGTGAAAACTTGCTAAATCATGGGGTTTATGCTCTAAAATAGCATAATTTAGGGATAGATAACTCGTATAAAATATGAGCTATCACCGGAATGTCCCCCATCTTCAGAAGCTTACAAACAAACGCATTGTGGTTGAAGGTCCACGGACCTCCCTCAACCACTCTCTTCATGTCCTCCTCATGATATAGTTCAAAGATAAAATGTTGCTCCGAGCTAGCAATACGATCATCTATCACCTCCATCACACCCATAGGGATTGCCGGCTTCCAAATGGCAGCCATCTGGTTTCTCATAGCCTCAAAACTGACTGTCGCCTGCGTGAGGAAATTAACGCCCGACCAGCCTCCATTTCCGCTTGTCCCCAACCCCCTCATGCCTCTCCGAAAGCTCCACCACCATCCCACCATCCTTTTCCCCTTCGATTGCCAACATCTGGAACCCCCTTTCCAGGTCCGTACCAGCCGACGCCATTGCACCCACTCCTGTCGTTGCCATTGATGAAGCACCGTCGCGAAAGGATTGCAGAGAACAGACAGCAAAAAAACAGAGCACTGCCCAGATCTGCTTTCTACACCCGATCACCATCCCACCAACTGAACTTATCGCCTAATCGTCAACAGATTACGCCGTAATCTCCGGCCAACAAACCGATCCGAGATCCCCGGCCCAACACAAGCCGCCGTCACCCAAGCTACGCGTCCTCCAACCCTAATCAGCACGCATAAACAGCGGGAGCGTCCACTTTTTAATCTCATTACGGATATTTAAACTTATGTGAATTATACATTTGAATATGACATATTTTCTATCAAGTTCAACAAACTGTTATCTATTTTTCTATTCATTGATGACTGGGTTAACTTTCTACGTCAAAAAATGTTTGGTTGTTAGTGAACTGTTGATAGACTTGCAGATAATTTAGTTCGGCAATAGCTATTGAAGGAGCTCTCTCCACATGACGTTGGACTTGAAGGCTCTTGCAAGAAATATTGTATTTACTATTTTATAGCTCGTGTGTCTTCTCATGAATTGGTCATGATTATCCTCATCAATCAATGCATATGGTATAATAAAATAAAAAAGAAAAAACTCATTAGGCTAATAATCTATTTACCATATTTATTAAACGACCAATTCACGTACTGAATTTACATGTAACTACATAACACAACTTACATGAACTGATTAAAAATGATATATACACACACAAAGAAATTTAAACAGACAGACAAATTTGATACAATATCATACACAATATAGGCATACATGATACATACATACATACACACACACACACACACATATATATATATATATATATTCCTGAACAACCATTTAATATGCACCCAAAGACTAACTCGTGATAACACCACATTAGCCAACTGGTTTTACATTAATAGGTTACATTTGTCAGCTATCACACAATACATGTTCCTTCAACGATAGATTTTAAACAAGTCTTTAACATATTTAAGTGTGATTTTATAAAAATGTCCAACTACACTTCATCCCGGTACTATCACCAACATAATCATGGATTGATATTTGCTATAGTCTAACCTTTCTTAATGTTCGACAATAAGTCTTGAATACTTACTCATCGAAGATGAAACATTCAATTCACGATTGCCCATATAGTTGCCGCTAAATTGTAAAACTATGTTGAATAAGACATCTCAAACTCTGCCGACATCCTTCTTCACTTGAGCCATAATCATCTTTGAAGACTTAGCAGTTATGTACAAACAATAAAATCATACTCCCTCCGTCCCAAAATGAGTGTCTTGTTTTTAATTTTTGCAAAAATTAAGAATTACAAGATAATTTAGTGTGTTTTCAATATAATCATCACTTTTCCATCTACACCCCATGTGTATATATATTTGCCCATTTGCATAACTGATATGGGTAACATGGGGAAAACAATAATATAATAATCTAAAAATAAAAACAAGACACTCATTTTGAAACAAAAAATTTAAACAAACAAGACACTCATTTTGGGACGGAGAGAGTAATAGTTACCTTAAGCCTTTTTTTTTCTCAACCACTATTAGTTTGAATTCAATACCGGATTTCCAGTCGACAATAGTTGTAAGACCTATCAACTTTAGTTTTTAAGTGAAATAAGTACACACAAAAATGTTGAACTTACCAAAAATAATAAAACTATGGTTATAATAATCATAGGCAATCCTTAGATATCAAAGTGGCTGTAGTTTAGTGGTGAGAATTCCACGTTGTGGCCGTGGAGACCTGGGCTCGAATCCCAGCAGCCACATGTTTTTATACCTTTTTCCGACAGCAGCAGAAACGACGGCGTATTCAGCAGTCTCTTCCCTACATAAAACTAAAACCTTTGGCTCTGAAAGCAGTGTCTGCACTGTGTTCTTCTGAGTTCAACAATTATTTGTTCGAGCAGAGAGTTGACCAACCGCTGTGTTCATCTTACAATTGCCACCGTAAGCTTTTCCAAATTTCTCTTCTTTATTGATTCAGATTTATTACCCTTTAATTTGATCTCAATATTCATTTCCTCATCGGTGATTCTAGGGTTTTCCAGATCTTCGTTTCGTCTGTGATTTAATTGTGGTTCTTGCTGTCTATGATGCAATTTTTTAGTTAAGTGTCACATATCTATCGTCAGATGTAGATGTATGATTGGAATTTTGTGTTATGGGTTCACAATTGAAAATTCTAATCCCAATTGTTGTTTGGTGTCTGGGAATGTTTAGGCTTTTTATGGTATACAGCTCAATATTTCAGTGGTTCTCTGAATAGAGTTGAACTTGTTTCCCAAATTTCTGTTCTTTATAATTGTATGAATGTGTTCTTTTTGAGGTTTTAGGATCTGAGCTGTCTACTACAAGCTTTAAGGTGATGAATGCTGCATATTTCCCACCTTATCACACAACAACATGGTCCAGACATTTTTCTTCTCCATATATGTCCATGTATATCTTGTTGTTTTTGTCTCTGTCAATGATTCTTTTAAAATTGTACGCTATAATTACTTTGGAGTCATAAGAATTAATATTAATGGTTCAGAAATCTATGCATTTTTCCGCCGAACTGCAATTCGTTTTTACATGTTTTGCATAAAAGACTATTTGTAGCTAAGCTCATCGCCATCCTATAAACAATTGAAAATGTGAAACGTGCTGGAGCCACCCTTAACCACTGGACTGAATCTGCATCACCGTAGTGTGGCATTATCCCAATCCTTGTCTCCTTGCACATTCTTCCTTGTCCTACTTTATCAATCTACATGCCAAGTTGGTTTCATGATGCAAATAAGGAATTATTAAAGTCTAATGAATAATAATGAATGTGTACTTACGGGCCTCCTCTAGCTAATTGTTTTATGTTTATAGTTAGAGGAAAATCCAATATCACATTGAACCAGCATTCACGGGAGGAAACAAGTCTTAAACGTTAATGCAACCGTTAGTGTCCAATTATGTCCCACACAACGCAATAGACTAGTGCTAGTTGTTACCTTCCTTTGCGTAACACCGATTTTTGATAAAGGGCGCATTCAAGTTTGAGATCTGCTTTATGCACTAATTTCTTTCCATCAGCTGAAAGAATGTAAAAAAAGTTGAACCCAGTGTTTTACCTTCATTCCTGGTTCTCGTATTGGATGCTGAAAGGTGTCTGAAGTCATGGTTTGACATATTCTCCAAACTTGTAATTCAGCAATAAGTAGTTTTGTGTTACATATCTTTCACCGATCACACATTTTTATAGGTCAGGATTTTTTTTAGACTCCATTGATGGACAATGTAATTCAGGGTGGAGCATTTTAAGATACGGATATGCATGATCCCTGAGCTTGTAAGTTCATGATCTTTGTTTTGGATTCAACTCGTGGTACATAGGCATAAGGATGAACATTAAAGGTTTAAGAATGTATAGCATAGGTGTAATGCAATCCTGTTCTAGTCTTTTATGGTTGATCTGTCTCAAGTCTCCTCAGGCAGAGAAAACAAACAAGAAGGAAAATTTGTTTTGAATCTGAATCTGAATTGTGCTTTTGATGTGACCTGCATGCTAGACCTAGAGTTCCATTATTATTTTGATCCTTTCTATAGATGTCAGTCTAATCAAAATCCTATAAAGTTTACTTTGATAATCTGTCCAGGTTACTAATGCATATGTTTGTGACATTGCAGATGATAGATGATCAAGACCTGGGCTTCATTGCCAATTTTCTCGGCATCTTTGTGTTTGCGCTGGTTATAGCCTATCATTACGTGGTGGCTGACCCAAAATATGAAGGCAACTAGGGTTTATCTTTCTTGATCCATGCACAATAGAAATGTAACGTCAGTTGAGTTGACTAGATATAATTTGTAGTAAAAAACTCAGATTTTTGCGACTATGAGTTTTATCTTACTATTGATTTTATAGACAACTGCAATCCATTTACTTATCTGTTACTCTGTTATATATTCTTTCAGTCACTTTATATAATGGTTATGACTTATGACATGAATATTATGGTGCTGGTTACTGCTGGCAGTTCTGATCTTCTCTCCGAGAAGAATTCGAACTTTCAGCTTAACTTTGAATTTCACAAATTTCGTTTTTAGCTTTGTGTTGTTGCATTTGATATTACTTTCTTGTGTGTATGTTTTAGTGGATAACCTTCTCCTATCTGCTGATGATGTAAAGAAAGTGGGAAGTCTGAATTTGGTTCTTACAGTGTAAAAGAAAAAAAAAACTTCATTTTACTCATTAGCTAGTATCAGATAGATTTAAGAATTCCCTATGGTGATCTTAACTGGTGTATTTACATGCTGCGAACATGGTAATGATAGTCAATAGTTTTTATTTACATAGGCCGAAAGATATCTTAGAGCTCAATTTTACTTACATTGACCGGGAGACAGCCTAGAGCTATCAACCTTGTAATATTTCTATGGCTGTCATGACATGATCAGGTATTATGTACACAGACCATTTATCTTAGCAGAAATGTCATGCAGGTTTATGTGAGTGGAAGGATTTTCCCATTTGACTAACTCTGTCACTTCTTTCTCAATCTCTACTGCTTCTATCATCAACCTACTGATGCAGAACCCTATGCCACTCAAATAGAGGACTATTTTGCTCTTCACTGCCTCCCCGACTTCATCAACTTCTATGGAGTCGGCTATTTCTTCCGAATGTTGAAGAAAAGAGCTTACTAGGTTCTTAACCTCTTCCTCGTCTACGCGGGGATGCATATACGGTGTTTTCCCCAGCTCCACATCTTGACATTTGCTCTTTTCTTGCCATTTCTTTTCTAGCACTTTCAGAGACTTGATCGAAGTGACCTCGTGAAGACATTTGACTATTGAACCTACTTTTTCCTGGAAAATAGCTAGATCGTCAGTTAGGTTTTCTTCAGCCTCCCTCCAAGCTAACCCTGATCTCTGTGATAGTTGTGAAAGGTATTCTGTTATGCAGGCTGAGAAGAATAGGAGATCTGCCATGTTTGATAAAGATCCCAGGAGCTTGCGGTAACAAGCACTGCGAAAAGGTAAGAACCAGAAATTTGGCTCCTTTTCGGCTTCTGTGATGAACTTGTCTAATTCATCAACATGTGATTTCAGCTTCTTTTGTTTTTCTCTCAGTTCTGAGGCTGCCAAGTTTTTCTCTGTGGGACTCAGATGGAAATCTTTGATGCATTCATGAAGTGCTCTCAAGGTCTGTGAAAGCTCCACTTTTGCCAGCGTTGCTGCTCTAGTAGGATGCAAGAGAATCTCTACCAATACGAGACAGAACAACCCAATTGAAGCTTCTGTGATTCTTGCTATCGCGAACTCAGTTGGAGGGCCATAATCTTTCCGACCTAGGATCAGCAACGCACCTATGACTGCCGAGATGGCACCGGCCTCCCCGTACATCCGGCTTCGCCTGAGAAAGCTGGTGAAGATGATCCAAGGTATGAGAGGTAAGAACCGTAATTCCACATAGCTATGCAAAATAAAGCACCATATGATTCCATAGATTGATCCCATTGCTGTCCCTTGTGCTCGAGCATTCGCAACTGTAAACGTAGCTTGTCTTCCTGTTACGAAACTGATGGCTATTGTTAGTCCTGACCAGTACCCATTTTTCTTGTTGTAGATCAGTCCAAACAGCACTGCAAGGCCTAGAGAAATGGAGCACTTCACTGCAAAAACCAAACTCTGGGTGTTCGGTTTGATGCTCCAGGTCCTTCCACTTCCCGGCTTAGACTGATCTTGATCCTGTGAATCACTGGATCGATGAGTTGGCGAGTCGTCTTGGAGGAGCTCCATGCAAAACAAGAAGAAGAGAGCTGGGAGATCTTTGTAAGATGTGGATAAGTTCTTGGGGGTCTGGAGAAAGGACTGATCTGAAAGTTCTGCCTTGTTCTCTGGAGCAGTTGTTGCATTAAAAGGTACAGAACACTTGGCTTGCTCTAGTTTTAGGCCTATTTGTGCTTTGGAGCTGTGTATAACATCTTTGAGGTCTTCATTGACAATCTCGACAGGGAAGGACGGGCAAGAACGCAGGGCGATTTCCATTCCTCGTATTGGCATTTCCATGTCCTGCAGTTTCTTTCCCGGGTCCATGCAATTGGCTCTCAACAACCTTAAATCCGGTCTCTCAAGTAGCATACCTTCCTGTTCAGAGGAAACCATATTAGCTTAGCTGAGCTTAGAATTTGGATTCTACAGCTAAAAAAAAAAAAACATGAAAAGGGAATGTTGCATTACCTTGTTATCTTTAATGGTTTGTAGAATTTTGGATCCTCTTTCAGAGAAGAGTTTTGCTTCAGAAATGAAGTCATGAGCAACAGAGCTGTCTTGAGCATTAATGGCCTCCACATATAGATTCAACCTGTCTGAAGCATTTTCAGCATAGAGCCTGCATGTCTTCCTAACCTGCAATATAGCAATAATCATCTCCATCAATTATCTGTAATTAATTTCATTGCTCTAATGCAAATTAGTAGTACAAATTTTAGTTTGTTCGATACCATATGTTGAGTCATAGGTACATTTTGGACATAACCATCAATTATTAAGCATATATCCATTATCTCTGTAATGGCCTGCTTTATATACTTGGTTTTTACCTTTTCAGTAATTAGCTTGGGATATTTGACCAAAAATCCAAATAATATTCCATAGAATCTAGAAAAAATTGGATAGAACAAACAGGTTGGGAGCTAATAATTTATGCAGGCAAATAGCTAAATGAAGCATCCATTCCTTTTTACTCAATGATTGGGGCACCTTCTATCCGTTTTAAAGAACATAGTTAATAAATTAAGTACATAAAATATATATGTACTTATAATTCTTGTGTAAAGACTATTGTGCTATAACTCCATACATAGATAGATTTGTACAATAATTCATTTTTTTAATATATCAAAACATCTAATTAAGTTGATTGGTTTTAATAAACGAAAAATCAAGTATTGAATTGTGATTTTTTGGAAGCCAGTTTATACGAAGATAATTTTGTATTAAGAAAATAGAGAAAATGAACGAAAACATCGACAAACTCATCGTCGTCATCAAAATCTGCAAACTGAATTTAGTACAAACCACTGCTGAGAAATTCGATCCGAAAATAAAATCATAACTTTTTTGTTTGCACATAATCACCAATATAGTTTAATTGACCCTACTTATAAAATCGAACTAAGAAAAAAACACATTACACATAACTTGCATGTACCTAGTGAACTTAGAAGAAAATATTAATATTACCTCCCAATAGGCAAGGCGAGGGAAGGGAATCAACATGGCCATGACGGAAGCCACCGCGCCAAGCGCCGTACTGGCCCCCACATGCAGTGGGTGCATCACCACGCCGGTCTCCGATCCATGAACCACCGCTCCGACGTACACGATCACCAGCTGCCCAAACGCAATCCTCTTCGTCATCAGGCTGCTCCACTCCGGCAGCGCCACCAAGAACGCCCCCACCGCCACCGCCACTGCCGCCAGCTCCGCCGTCAACCACTCCGGCCCGATCAAGTACAAGCTGAGCACCGCCGGAGCCAGGACCTGGACTGTTGCGTAGACGGCGTGCCAGCAGCCCCTCATGGCGTCGCCGAGCGTGGCGTCGGAGACGATGAGAATGGTGGTGACGTAAGAGAAGGCCGGGTAGGTTAGGATCCGCCGGAGAGGGGCGGGGCCGTAGAGGGTGGTGCAGGCGACCATGGTGCATGCTAGGGCGGTGCGCAATGCCAGGCCTAGACGGTGCCGCCACCACAAACGGGTCGGGTCGGCCACGGACGACGTCGTAATGGGCTGTAATGGCTTTGGCATTTTGGAGTTTGGTTGGAGAAAATGGAGTCGGAGGTAGATCAGTGGAGTGTGATATATAGAGAGATAGAGATTGAGGTTTTTATAATGGTAAGTAGTGTGCAATAAGCTAGAGAATGAAAATTGGTTGCTACTTTCTGTTAGTTTTTCGGAGAAGAAAAATACAAATATGGACAAGCCAAAATTCCAAATAAAATGGAAATGGCTGTGTTGCCGTATATTATATAGAGGGAAAAAGAAATAGCTTTTCATTTTCTTGTTTAAAAGAAATAAAGGCCTAAACCGTCAATCTGTCATTAAACTCATAAAAGATGTAGCTTTCTTGACAAATTTCTTCTCCATAAGGCTTTTGAAGCGGACCCGCGATAAGCACGAGATTAGTATTTTAAGGCATATCATACTTAGACTAATCCTCATTCGAGGCGGGTAAGACCATCAATCACCAATGCAACTTTCTAATATCTGGTTTATAGTTTTTGTCAGTAGAAAGAAAAGTTAGGCATTGTTTCTTTTTCTCTTGTTATATATTTGTGCGTTGGGCATGCATCTTTTGTCTGTGATCATGTAGATTCCAACATTTGAGGAAATGATCATGAGTTTAATGTTCACTATCATTTATTTCTTAAAAATTAGCACTCCAGATGTGATCTGTTAATGATATATCATCAATAATTTATCCACTTCAAGAAATCACATTTTATGTTTCATGTTAGTTGTTATTATTGTATTGTTTCGATCCACATTCTTGTCTTGACAACAACATAATTAACCACTTAAAACATCTAATAACAAAAACACAAAAGACTTGTGAGGCATACAAAATAATATATACATAGCCTCCACTCATTGGTATAGCTAAAATATGAGAAACAAATAATCTACCTATTGATTATTACCACATAATAAAGTTTTGAGAGGTCGGCGTGAGCCGTTACCTACTACAGTTGTCTTTAAGCTTCGTCGTTACATTCACTGAATTCACGTTACTGAATATAGAGAACTCGCACGTAATGCATATTTTTAGAATTATTCCAATCTTTTTCTCTTGTTTTAGAGTTTTTTTTATTGAATTATTAAGTGACACTAGTGAAACACGGATCAATAATGAAGTTAGTTGATAGAAGAATAGTTATGAAGTAAAGCATATTTGAATTATAGATGGATGTGGAATAAATTCGAGTCCATTAATTTCAAAACAAATTGTACACTTGCCATGGAATTGAAAGAGAAACAGGGAATGGAATGAACCAAGAAAATAATAAAAACCAGTGCTGGCCATACAGTACGTACCATTATCTGGATCGGTCACATCGCTGGACCTACCCTCTTGGAGCTAGCTTGCATAAAACAACAACCCACCACAGCTAAACTATTTGAAGATTACAACATTCCTCACTCTCAAAACTAACATCGAACTTGAAAATTCTAGAGATATCCACCAACAATCCGAACTAAACTTGACTCCGAACAAAAAAAACTTAAACGTGCAAGTAATGTCTCGATTAGTACTTTAAGTGACGATTGATCTCACAGTATTTTGACGTGAGATTTCTTAACACTCCATATTATTACGTACAAGCATTAGAGGTGACAATTTAGATGTGAGCATCCAAACTCCAATCCAACTAAAATCTGATTTGATCCAATTTATATTAGATCATATCAACTTTATTTAGAGAAAGAAAAAGAACACTAAGGCTTATATCCAACAAATTGGCTCATTTTACACCAAAAATACAAACCTCATCCGACCTGGTAGAGTCGGCAGTCCGGATCCAAATCCGTCGACATCCAAAATCCAACCCGAGAAAAATCCGATCCAATTTTTATTGCAAAAAACTATCAAGATCGGATTGGATTGAATCGGACAAATCCGGTCATTTGAGTGTAAAATAAGCGGATATGTCCAATCTGATCCGAAATATTATCGGATCGAATTAAATCTCATATATATGTTTCAATCCGATATCCAAACTAAATCTGATCCGATCCCAACCGACCGATTGCCACCTTTATGACCTGGTATGATCATGAAAAAAATCTGATCTGATTTGAACTTATTTCGCATCGGATTCGAATTACTCTTTATCAATTTGAATTCGTTATGAAATTTGGATTGTCACATCTATGTACGCTAATACAAGAGATGGACATGGATGATGGACTTAATTAGTCGCGAATATTATAACATGTCAATAATAAACTTAAAAGATATTAAATAACTTATTTTACGTACATGAAGAGTAATACAGTTCTTGTAAGCTCGATTTCTATCAAAATTTTACAAGTATTTAATATTCGAACATGTGTACAACGTATGCTAAAGCTACAAGACCCCAAATAGTGCGATGGGCACAAGTGTTCGATCCTAGCTAGCTTGGCTACATATATATGAATATATCGTGTCTCTTTCCATAATTTGTTTGGTTCTCTCTGGTCCATAAGAAGTAGGGTTTGTTACCTCCAAGTACATGGTTGTGAGTAGGTCTTTGGGGCCATACATTTTTGGGATATTTCGTGGCTCGTAAGCTCCTTAATTATTAGAGAATTTCGAATTCAACAAACTCTGGTATATTGGTATCAAAAACATGGCCTTAGTAGTCCCCTCTGCCCTAGGCTAGAGGGCTCCAAGATTGTGTTCCTTATTTGGATCAACCCCACCACACTGTCAATGTTATTATAATAATATATATTTTAAGACAACGAGTAACGTTAACGTCAGTCAAATGTAAAGTCAATACAGTTCAAACGCAAATGGATTTTTCAATCATGCAGGTGTCGAACAATCAAACATTGATGTACATTGATGTTTGAGATTCAAGAATTGCAGACCTAGTTTTTAACATTCACCTAATTGTTAATTGCTTAATTGTGTTGTTGGATGATTATGCATGCATGGTGATAATTAATAATTAATTAGTTTAGTTTCATGGACAAACCGGCCAAGTGACAAGAAAGATGAGATAATTAAACATGATTGATTAATGAAAGTGAGGCACAGATCCAATTGCATTAACCTAGGAATATGATTGTCCACGTATGCAACTAGTTGCCGTCTAGATTCATCTGTCTGGATTCTAGAATTTAATGAAACTATAAATTTTATAGTGATGACTCAGTTACATACATACAATAACTAAGACATGTCATTTTTCCATAGATAATATATTTTTTGTGAGTGATTTCAATTTTTTCATCTGTCTTTGTTACCTTTGTACAAATATGTTTGATAATTTGTTTTGATATTTATAAAGAACCTTTTTGAAATGTCTGAAACGTTGAACAACAAAAAATATTTCATATATAATAAACTTTTTAAAGTCATAATCTTGTTAATGGTGTTATCTTTTGAAGACATGACAAAAAAAATGGAAATTTAGATTTGAATTTTGTGTGAAATTAAATATATATTTTGTTGTTTCCAACATGTTTTGAATGAAAAAATGTAAGAGACAAATGAAAGATTCAATTACGTGTGTTTCCTTTGTGCACATCCAATCAAGAATCGTAACCTATGTGAAGAAAAGAGGGAATCATATTAGGAGATTAAATTATTAAAAACTGTAATTTGGGTGGGAATCATATTAGGAGATCAAATTATTAAGAAATGGGAACCACATATTTTGGTGATTTCCAGGTAAGTTAAGGTTTCAATCAATGGGAGCAGAGAAACTGAACTGGCTTTACAAACAAGATACTGTGGTTGGACTATAACATAATATCTGATTAATTTTTAATGACTATGAATTAAGAATTGGATCATGAGTCAGATCCAATCAAAATTTCTGTGCACCATCAATGTCTTCTTTGTAAGAATTTTAATTAGTATCTGTGTAACAAATCAAAAGTGGCAGGATGCAATCTAAACCATTAAAAATAATGTTGTCTACGTTACGTTGCTATTGCGTAACTTGATGTTAAAAAGTAAAGAACGCAATGAGAAAAAATGTGAAAGTTGAATAAGATTGCATTGAAAGCTAAGTCTATACGGGTCTATTGTAGCCTAAATTGAGGTTAAAAAAGATTGAACATATGTACTAATGTACAATATAAGGGTAAAACCCTAGCTAGATGCTAGATATACAAGTTTGTTCTTATCATGAGAAATTCATAAAGTGATACATAATTAGATCTTAGTTTGTATGAGAATTCCAGAAATATTAGAGTAGAACAATTTCTAGGTTTGAAGATTCTCTTGTACTTGGAGTGTGTATAATTTGAAGATACTATTGATAAGGGAAGTGTAACTCGTCGACATAAACATATTGCGGAACCACGTGAATATGCTAATTTCTTGTTTATTCTGTCTCGTTCATACTTTCACCATAACCGATTTTACGAAGAGAAAAATATGATTTCTGGTATAATGTTCCTTTCATGCTCATGCAGACACATACGCCGCCAAGGAAATAACAAGGCATATGCAAAGGTGTATCCATTGCCTTGTGCCCTGAATTTTTCCATTTCAGTGAAAACTCCATATGATAATAGAAGATTCATACCTTAAAACAGAAGACAAAATCAGGATCACAAGAAAGGTCCCGAAAGGCCTCTCAGTAATGGTAAGTTGTAGACGTGAAGCTCTTCGACGATATATATATGATACATCAGTTTCTGGCTTCCATGTGTAATTAGGTACGAGTCTGTATATATAACAGTCCCAATCATTGGATATTTGCAGTGTATAGCATCAGTTACAGGTCACAGTAATGAAATTAACTGGACATGCCACCCATATCTACCACACTACTGTTTAGGCATGCCGCCCGCGTCAATGGTTCGATCCACAACTGATGTGATATCTGCACATTAATGGTTGTTAAGTAGCATTGGCCACTTCAAGCTAAGATGAGCCATCGAGAGAGTTGAAGCCAAGTATCTTGAGTGGCCACAAATGCATTGTCACAAACAACACCATTAGTTGTTTGATTTAAAATGACGTACAAGCGTGTATTAGAGTCAATAACTACCCTCAGATTTTGTTTGGATATAGATTTAAAATACATTTACTGGGCTTACTATTTGGGCCAAGAAAATCCAAGTCTAAGATATGATTCAATAACCTCTGGTTCTTGACTTCCTAATTCCTACACTTAGATCCCTGACCTTCCGGGCAACTCTAGCCCACTGGGTCATGGTTAGGCCCAATTTTCTCAAATTATTCTTTTAGAACCCAAACAGATTGGTCCAGATGGTATAATTTTGGCCCGATTCGGATTCGGTCCGTCCAAGTCCAAGTTGTTGCACAACCCTACTTTTCTTTGAACATGTTTAAAGCACGAGCCGACCTATAGAAAGGTTCCAAATTGTGGTGGAGCCAGAACATGTGGACGGCGAGAGACGCGGAGCTCAGTCAATTAAGAAAACCCGAATAGCATTGACCAAAACCCAATCTGAAGCCGTCTATTTCCTCGCGTCGTATCGGACGGCAGCGTCTCCCTACCGTTAGAACATTCTGGAATTTTGAACCCATAGGCTATAAAACTCCCTCGAGCGCGTCTTTGTTTCAGCCACTCGAAACCCTAGCTCTCCGTAGCTACTATACTATTCGTCTTTGCTTTCTGTCTCTCTCCCTCTCCTCTGTCTCTCCTCTCTCTCTCTCTTATGTCCAGATCCTCTCTCTCGCCAGAGATCTGGGACTCCACTGCCGCCGTCGAAGCGAGGCCGGTGAAGCGATCTGGTCCGTTGAAGCGATATGGTCCGTCAAAGCGAGTTTTTCCGTCGTAGCGATCTGGTCCGGAGGCACGACGAAGAGGTCTCCACGGAGCTCGGATCGCCGTCGCGGAGCTCGAGGGCGAGCTCAGATCGCCGCCGCCATCACGGACG
>JAYMTH010001593.1:0-14511 GCA_036897465.1 Pelargonium australe | reverse complement strand
CGAGGGACAGCATGCCCGCTTTGCAGGCTATTGTTTCTCACCTCCCGTGGGGGGCGTCACTCTGTTAGTTATTAGTTCCCTAAAACTCATAAATCTCTCTCCATACCGTCGGCAAAGAGGCTCGCACCTGAGAGCTCAAAGAAAATCCAAAGTTTCTTGTGATTTTGACAATACGTTTGTGCTTTTAAATCTTAAAATGTAGTATTTGAACTTTAAGATCAGAAAAATTTGTGCAGACACAATACTACAAAGTAGTTATAGGATTGCATCATTGTGGATACCCATAAACTCGAAAGAATGAGTATGCACGTTAATTTGTGAGACGACCTACTCTCGCCCGTTTGGAGTAGTCTAAGCTCATTCGAGGCCTAGGGGTAGTAACTCAAAGAAAAAGGGTTATATCTCAAAATATAGAACTATTATAGGTCAATCTATAAATACAAATATGGTTTTGTATTTTTCAGTTTTTACCTCCTTCATATCGAGTGTTTAATTTCTCGTCCTTCCTCCACAACAAGACCTCTCGGTTCTCTCTCTCTATCGCGCAGACAGATTCATTTGTTGAAGATGGCCATGGCCGCCTCTGTGCAGCGTCTATCGGCTCGAGCTCGTGCTATTCGCAACACTCTCGTCCCTCTCTCGAGACCATTCACCGCCGATGCTTTGGTCGAGATCAAACCAGGCGAGATCGGAATGGTCTCCGGAATCCCCGAAGAACACCTTCGCAGGAAGGTACGGCCATTTCTACGCGATTTCGTATATGCAATTGGGTCCTAAAAATTTCATCTTTTCTATTTTTTTTCCTTGATTGCTCTGGTTTCTGCTGGGATTTTTTTTTTGCCCCATTTGCTGGAAATGGCCACTGATTTATGGGTTTTACTGTGGACGAATCGGGATGCATAAATCTCAGCTGGGTTTTCGTAAATTAGGGTTTTTGTTTTGCATTTGAACAAATGTAGCTCTCTTTTTTCACATGCTCGAGGTTTTGGTATTTGGTTATCAGAATGATTAGTCTAGTCTAGGGCATATTTTTGGTTCAAATCAATTAGGATAGCTGTATTGATGGTTACTTCAATTGACGGAACAGAAAAACATCCACAAACATAGAACATAGATGCTTGAAGCTGGGCATAGGTAGTAACATGAAATGTTTTCAATTGGGATATTAACAGGTGATGACGCACACTCTCATTTGGAACTATCCGCCTCCAACTTGCACAAATGGCCACAATAAGGGATTGAATCCCTTGGGCCACCTCCAATGATTAAGTTAGTAATCTGAGGAATGTATCGGTATGTAAGAGTACTAAATGGGGTAAGAAAGTGTTACCTTTACTCCAAAAGGGGAAAACTTCCCTGGAGAACTGTCTGCTGATGGCTTGCTCGGCTGCAGCTCCTCATCGCTGATGAGGTCATACCTCTGATCTGAGGTCACCATGCTCAGAGGACAGATGGAAATGTTCTTGGGCACAACACTTGGTTTTATAATGCCACTGGCCAAGTATCATATGCTGATATATGTTGTAGTGGCATGGATTAGCCTATTTCGTTCTGTGATTTGGAGCTTATATGCATGATTCTGCTAGTTTATATTTTCTGTTAGTGAGGTAAGGCATGTGGTGCCAAGATTTGTAAGATGTTGGTGGTTGAAAGTTGAAAGTTGAAATATTTTAGCTCTTTTGTTCCTGAATCCTAAGAAAGTGGAAACCAGTCTGCCATGTATATCACCGTATAACAGGTTATTTTTGGGACCCTTCTAAATATTGAGGATGTGATGGCTATTTTTCTTCAAGTTGAACATGTATTTACACTGCTGCTTCAAGTTCGTACATTTTACTTAATTTTTGACTTGTGTTTCAGGTTATCATTTATTCACCAGCTAGGACTGCGTCTCAACAAGGTTCGGGAAAAACTGGAAGGTGGAAGATCAATTTTGTGTCAACTCAAAAGTACATTCTTTTGCCTCCACTTGTAGTTATTGGTTTTATACTTATCTATTTATTGATTTATTTTGCATCAACGCATTTTTTTGATATGAGTACTTCTTGACATGATTTATGTCTTGTGGCAAAATATATCGTATCTTTTAGTGTACTCCTGCTTATACTTGAACTCGTCTTAGATTCTTTTATACATAGATTATACTGTTTTTGAAAATTTAAAGTAAAATTATAACCAGGTTCCAGGATATCTGTAAACATTTTCAATTCTATATGTATAAACAGTTCCTTTGCTACGATGCAGTATATTCCAAAGTGTTGCGTTGCATTGCCTTGCTTACTTAACATGATCGGATTATTATTATTATTCACAGTTATTCTCATCAAGTCATGAAATATGAATTTTATTTAGGCTTTTAGAGTAATATCTAGAACCCATTCCTAACTGATCAAAATTTTGTTATGTTGGCTCATACTTGTAGGTGGGAAAATCCTTTAATGGGTTGGACCTCTACTGGAGACCCATATGCGAATGTTGGTGATGCTGGAATGACGTTTGACAGTCAAGAATCTGCTGAGGCGTTTGCTACGAAACATGGCTGGGATTATTCAGTATTTTTCTTCCTTATTCATTTAAATCTAATACTGCAATGAATCTGAAAAAGTTGTGTATCTTTAACGTGTGTGTGGTTTTAACTTACATTTTTGAGCTCTTGTGTGATCTTAGTAAAAATTACTTTATTTATTTATTTGCTTTGGTTATGCTATTCTTTTATTATTATTTTTCATTGTAAACTTCTTAACTATTTGGCGATTAGGGTTTGATGGTATCATTTGGATGATACTCCTATTATATATATGTTCTTGCTCTAGTTTGACAGTGGACACCTTTACCTTACGCTGCAAAAGAATTATTATGAATCAATGTTTTATATCTGATGCTCCTTGAAGTTCTCAATGTTTGCTAAAGTACTTGATATCTAGTTCTCATGTTGCTTTTGGCTAAGTACTGCCACAATGCTATTGTAGTATGCTAGTAGAGCTGTGATGCTATCCTTACAATTACTCGGTCAATTTTCCTTTCTTTATCCCCTCCATTTTTATGTTGTATTCAAACTAATATTGACAACATTTCTTTGATTCACGCAGGTTAAAAAGCGTCACACACCAGTACTCAGGGTATGCCACTTTTTTTCTTCTTTTTTTTGAAGTCATGGTTATTTGCATGGTCATATTGTAGCATATATTGTTTCTTTGATGGGTTGGGTTCGAAGAATCACTATAGTATTCTCTGAATTTGAAAATAAGATAATGAGTTGAGATTGAGGTATCAAAATCACTTACAACAATTGATGGTTATTTAGTCTTTTTACTTGCTCTGTAGGATGTGAATAGAACTGCCATCGGGATCCATCTGTTTCTGTTATTCTTTACAGTGACTTTCTTGGATTATATCGAAACCTCTTCTCATTACAATGCTTTCTGCAAGTTCATTCTTCAGCTCTGAATTATACCTTCTTTATAGATTAATACGTTGACCATATATTGATGTATACCGAGACTACTTGGAATGTGGAGCAACCCAAAGGCTTACTTGTTAACGTAGTCAGCGAAATACCAAGAACTCTTATATGTGGAACTTTTTTCTGTTGTTGCAGGTGAAGTTGTATGCAGACAATTTCAAATGGAAGGGCCCTCCTCTTAAAGCTGAGGAATTGTGAAGCTCTTCTCCTGTGTTTTATCCATGAGAGAAGTTGGAGAATGTGAAATGTTGTCTTCTTTGATGCACATCTTTGAGAAAATAGTTTGTCCTTAATGAACAGTTTGATTATAATAAATTGGACAGACAGGGTGTACCTTGTCAATTTTAACTTCAAATATCATTTTCTTCAATCTGTTATTGTTTATTTTATTGTTCTTCAATAAACTTACCTTATACACACATATGTGTATAAACTTGGGAAACATCAATTTCCCTTATGATGGACAGAAATTGATGTATCAGCTGCAAAAAGAGGTTTTGACTATAGCTGACAATTCGTGCATGCTGGTTAACTATGTTGCGCATTCAGCATGATATTTGAAGAAGAACAAGGTAGACATGTTTAGTAATTCTATTGAACGATTGGACAAGAACAAAATTGACATGAACACATTTTACATTTGACATGAACACATTTTACATTGTGGAATCAAACATGTTTATCACGACACTATCCAACATTTTCTGATTAAATTACAACTATACCCTCTCTTTCAACACTACTATGTAACCAGACGCGTGCATACATGATTACAAAATGTGAGACAAAACACGGCAGTTTCTTGTCGATTGCCAGCTCTAATTCTAATAGTTGTGATGATTTGATTACCAACTCTACTTTTAATAGTTGTGAAGATTTCTCAAAATGAATTTGGGCACTGAAAATTCCACAACAAAAGAGAATAGATATCTAAAATTTAGTCAGCAAACCCTGCACACAATAATAACAAACTATAAATGACAATTTTGCGAGGAAATTGTGAATTTTTAAACTTATCAGCCCTTGAAGAAAATTACATTAACCACAATAAGCCTTATTTATCAACAATTCACTAGAAAACAAATGGAAAAAGAGCCAGAACCAGAAAAGGAAAGGGGGAAAAAAAAAACTAGATAATCTCTAACTACTAGCTAGAATAACTTATTTTCTACTTACAACTGATGATTCTCTGACAGACAAAATTGGCTATGAGCCCAAGACCTTCATGACACTCCTCTCTACCTGAAGGTGTTGAATTGTTGTGATATTGTAGCTTCAAGCATATGCTCTGGCAACATTAATGCCACTCGTATTTGGCAGCAGCTTCTTCATGTAGTACTTGGATCTCCGGGAAAGATTGATCCTTTCCCTTCTCTTTTCTGGAATCATTTCAATGGAACATTGTGAAAAGCCCCGTCTCACAAACCTGTAAAGCATGAGGCACAATCATATACATATAACCATATGTAGAAGCCATCAATTGCATATCAAAGTCAACCATTTGAGATAGTAACATAATTGGTGTATTGATTTGAGTTCTTAAACCATTTGAGATAGTAATACTAGCACAGATATCGCATTGCATTTCAAGTAATGTTTAAGGTAGGGAACAAACCAATCTGCAGTTCGAGTTGTAAGCAAGAAAAGCCTATTAAGTCCAAGTGAAGAAGCCTTCTTCTCAACGTAATCTGCAGATTTTTTTCCATAAAGGTAATAATTAATAAGTGACTAGAGAGTAAACAAGTAGAAATACTACAGTTATGAATAACCAAGAAAGTTGCAATACACATCTACTAAAAGCACATAGTAATTTTATTTCTCAATTCTTTCCCCCAATTATGATTTTTAACCTTCAATGGCCCAAATATATTAGAAATGTGTGTGGGACTTTGAGGGTGCACAGCAAGATAGAAAATGGATATGGCATAGGGAAATCAATTTTTATAATTTAAGAGTGTGAGATGGTAGGCTGTGCAGGAAAAATGCATAATTAATATAATGATATGTGCTTTTGCCAAGAAAAATAGACAACTGAGTCCATATTATACTACAGATTGCATAATCTCAGTATCATACCAAGTAATTTATCTCCCTGTCCTTGTCCACGGCAATCAGGAGAAACGGCTATAGCAGCAACCTCCCCACACTTGTCCTCAAAGAAGGGGAAAAGGGCAGCACAAGCAATGATTTGACCTTCTCTCTCCACAACGATGAAAAAGTCCAACGCTTCACGTAACTAAGGTAGAAAAAGAAGTTAGACGCACCACTCAAAATGCCATTTACAAAATACAAGAACGCAGAAAAGCAGGAAAGCTGACCTCGTCGTCACTCCTTCGGACCAACGTGCCAGATTCTTCTAAAGGTTGTATGAGTTGTCTAATTCCAGAAAAATCTGACTCACTAGCCATTCGAGTTCCTTCATACAGATCACTAAAATAGACATTTAAGGCACATCAATGAGATTTAGGGTGATAAAAAAACTCCAAAAAAATATATCAGCGCCAAATTGTGAGATTGGTGCATAGTGAATGGCACATGCATTCATGAAATTTCAGATTGTGAGATTCCTGACAATCTACTATGGATCAAAACACATGCAAATGAAAATTGTAAAAACATAACAAACAAAACGATGCAATAATGCCAAGGCATGATTAAAACGCTGAAAGTTCTGATGATCAAGCATCTAAGCCTGGGAGCCACTTAAAGACATGTGACAAAATAAACAACTAGTAATTTTGGGATAATTAAAACAAGGTGGAGTGGTGGACATTAACAGGAGAAATGAGATTGTTTGGTAGAAACAAATGGCATACCTAGCCACCATTGTTCCCATTCCATCCCTTGAAAACAATTCCAATAGTAAAACTCCACCAATAGTACCATCTAATAGATGCACTCTTTGAACACCTCCCTGACAAGAAAAAAATTGAAATAAAAATTATTGGCATGATGCTTCTAACTCAACATAAGAGTGAACTTGTAGCATCATGCAAATTCACCAGTTTACATCTGAGGAAGTGTAAATTTTTAGCCATTACATACAAGGAATAGATGTAACGAGGAACAAAAAGGGAAATCAGTGACCACTTTTTCCCTTGTTAACGAAGGTTTTGGCAACTGGTAATAAGTAAACACTACTTCTAGCATTTACTGTAAACCATAATACAAATGCTGGTGCTTCCAGGTCTATCATTCAATACCTAATGATACACTGATATACATAAAATCAAAATTCAACCCTTGTATGTTAAAATGTCATCCACTATCTCGTACTTTGTGGTAAAATAAATGATAACATTATCATGTCCCTACGAGTGATCAAAGTCTGAAGAGTGACACTATCACTGTAGTATTCAGTTCAAGAAAGAATGAACATACATTAAAGTTGTCCAATTTTAGATGGATGATTATGATGGAACACACACACACACAGGATCCTAAATGTCAGATGACAACTTGAAAGCATCGATCTCGAATCCCTTCTCGGAGGGCCTTTCATTTGTTATAGAGCTCATTTTCTCCTTGAGCTTGTGTAATTCATATTTATTTTAGCTAATAAATGGAACAATCCCGCCGAAAATATGAGCAACAGGAGAAACACTTTATACATGGAACTTCTGGTTTCAATTAATGGCATAATAAACTTACTAACCAAGTTAAACACAGCTAGTTCACCATTTGTTCAAGCATAATTTTGCTATAACAAGCCAAGAGTCTCAATATGCCCACGTCATCAATTAGCAATAAGGTCAAGGTTTCTTCTTCTTTTTTTCATAAACATAAAAACCTGTTTCGCATTTACAACACATTCACAAAAAAATGAGAAATCCTTTTTTTTTCAAAGCCGTCAAATAAAAGCTCTAGGTTAACAGTCAATTTTGAAAGATAAAATGCAGTTCCAAGTATGTAAACAACAGAACTCTAATTCGAGTGATGAAGAAAATATCTCACTTATTCAAAAAGAGGGCAGAGAAAATGAAAAGAAAAGATGCATAAAGGAACGCACTGCAAGAGAAACCAAAAAGCATAAGCAATCCATTCTAGGACAAAACCATTTCACTTGTTTATAATCCTTCTTCAGTCAGCTTAAGTTTGTTTGTTTTAACTCAATTGTTTTTTAAGCCTATATAGCTTTTACTTCTTCAGCTGATAAATACAAAAGATTTCTTTCGTCATCCTCACAAAGCCTTTAGCCAATAGCCTAACTTATGTAAATATTACACAATAGCTAGAAAAGGGAAGAGAAACAAAGGAAAGAAAAAGAAAATAGACTTACTCGGCAAACAAAAGCTGCAGCAGCCAATTCAGAGAGGTAACCATTTGATCGACTTAGCCGCTCCTGACCCCCAATAGCAAATCCCTGTTTACCAGACCACAGCCCATTTCCATTGTCAAAACCAACTCCATTCTGAAATGTTGCATTAAACCTTTCAGTAACAGGCTTTCCATTCTGCGAAGAAGGCAGAGCTCCATTAGAACCATTAAGCCGGGGACTAGTAAAACCTTCTTCAGGAACAGCTTTGACATAGCTAGCAGCTATCTCACTTTGCTCGGCCCGTTTACGAATTAACATGTCTGCGTCTTCAAGACTCAAGAAACGTATAAGATGTTCATTCTCATCTAAAATGGGGCCATCTATGATGCATATAAGTTTCTCTGCTTTAAGAGCTAAGGCACAAGCTGTGGCAACTTCATACGTGCTGCAGGTTGCAAAAAAACAGGAGCTATTTTCAGCATTTGTGTACTTGAATATAAAATGATCAGACTGAATAAAGTCACAAATAAATCAACCATTTATACAACTATACATCGTACTTGCAATTTAAGACTTCTCCAGAGCTGGAATAGCCTAAGTTGCTCACTATAACTATGCAACCAGCATCAAGCCTTTCGCGTACACGATCAACGTCTACTTTCTTTACTTCCCCTGTTGCCCCATAATCAACACCTTCAACAACTCCTCTTCTCTGTCATAATAGAAAAATGAGAAAATAAGCCTACTGATCCAGTCGATGGACTAAAGAAGAGATCCACGGAGGTCAACATAATCAATAAGTAAATATGAGGCGTATTATTTAACATTCCTACCTTGGCAGCAAGAAAGTTGCCACTGGCTACACTGACACCAACATCATGCAAACGACTACTATCACCATGCCGACGAATACTACATATAGAGGGTCCAGGTGAAAGTTTTGCTTCCATCATTATACGGATTCCCCCAGCAGCTTCCATTGCAGCCGCCAGAGATTCTTCATCAGTTATTCTGTATCGTCCTTCATCTTTAGGCTCACTCCTTACACGAAAGAAATGGATCATTAAGCAGGTAAAAAATGTTTGAATGAGTTAGATATAATGAGCCGTACAGATCTCTGAGTTGATGACTTGACTTGATGAAATATATCTGTCAAGTGAAGATCCATTACTATTAGACAATAGCATTAAGATGGCGTTTGAATTAGAATTTGGTGATTCCCATTCCTTTTCCAACTCCCTCCATTCCTATAAATGTGCATTTTTTTCTGTAATTGAAACCATAATCGGGTTCATCTCGAAAATCTACATGAAAACAAAAACCACTACAATAAAACATCCTAGATTAAAGTTCTGATTCATTTTCTACAGATGTTTAGGATAAACATACACTTTTTTGTAATCGAATCGAATTTGAGCACGAACTTTTAAGACGGAGTCATATCATGGAAGGGAACGGATTGGGAATCCCATTCCATTCATGGTAAGGGGGAACAATTTGTTCATTAGTTAAGGAATGGCAACGAGTTCAATTCCAAACATCATCAATGAGATTCTCATTCCCAATACAAAAAAAAATTGCAATCCTACAAAGTAAATCATTTTCAATGAATGTATCATCCAGTAACAAGATGTAAATACAAAATTTTCAGTTTAATGCATTTAGTTCATTTCCACCAAATGAACACTCCTAAACATGAAGTTTAGAGTTGCCAGAGCAGAAGACTTCTCTTACCTCTATCAGTCAACAACTTATCAATCTGCACATGCGTCCCAGGCACAATAACAAACCTTATCCCCAAACCATGAAGCAGAGCAATATCCTGCGCACAATCACCTTCAAAGTTCAAATCTTTACTCAGCAACAACCTCAAGAAACTACACCCAATTCAGCATTCTAATGAACAAACTAACTTCACCCAAAAAAAATTGGATTTTGTTTATCACCCTCTCTCTCGCGCATTTCATCAGTAACCATGCGTGCAATAAAAATAATAGACATGAAGAAGAGAGCGTGCCTTAAGAATAGGCTCCAAGTAGGGACTGGCGACGACTTCGCCGGAAACGATGACGACGAAAGTGCCGCCTCTGTGGGCTCGGAAGTAGGGCCAGGCCTCGCGAAACCAACTCACGAAATGCTCGTCCTTGGGAGAAATACCACCGTCCTCCGTCTCCGCGTCGCTGAAGTCATTGCATTTCGTGGAAACTCCGATTCTCCACTTGCCTCCGTCGCCGACCGCTCCGATACGCAAACCCTTCAGGGGCCGAAACTTACACTGGTAATGATGCTGAATATGGGATTTTTGAGAAGTTGAGGACACAAATTGGGGAGAGTAAAGGAGCTTGGTTAGAGATAGAGAAGAGGAATGGGACAAAAGCGAAGCGGCCATGGAGATGGAGATAGAGAGAGTGATTACGAGAAAGCTTCAATTGAAGAAAGGTCGTCGGTGGAGGAGGTGAGCTTCAGTGAAGCCGCCACCGAGAAGCAGCAAGATTCGAGACGCCACTACCGCCACCAACCCAGCAGTTTTGTAGGAGTCAGGTCTCGCTCTCACAGTCACAGGTCTTCGTATTCGTATACATATACGAATACAGTATTTTTGCTCGTTTTAAATACTTAAATTTAATTTATTTACAATTAATTTTTTCTAATTTGTCCCACGAACTATCTACATCATTCTAAATTGGCCTTGAACTATATTATTTTGTTTCAAGTAAGTCCAATTCATAACGGTACCGTGAAATAAAGCTAACATGACAAACCGGTTGAATTACATAACACGAACACCATATGCTCATAAGCGAATTGACTTGGTTAATGATATATTTGACCCGTGTAATGTCTATGGATTGTTTTACGTAATATGTTTGAAATTTTACATTTTTCAATGTATATATCAGGAAACACGACCCGTTATTAGACGTGTTGAGTTACATCAATACAACACGAACTCGATTATGCTAAATATAGGCTCACTTAAAGATGATGATGATAAAGATACCTGAAGAACAGAGGTGAAGTAGGAGGAAGTGAAGAGTGGTGAAAGACAAAAGCACAACAAAAGTAGAGCCTTTATGTGTCTCTATATACGGCTGAGCCTCCCTGATTGCCTCCACAAACCTCCTCTCTCTCGCCGGAACACTTGCTCTCACCACCTTGCTCCTCCTCCATTTCCGTCTCAACCCTTCAAAATTCGAAGCCAGCCCGTAATTGCTATAACACCAAGGAGACGAACAAGATGAAGATCCATGGTATTGGAGACAAACAGTGGATGGTTTCGATCTCAGAGAAGTGGCCATGGCCATGGCTGGTTCTAGCTTGTTGAAACTTGAAAGAGACCAGGAAAAAGAAAAAGTAAGAGAAGAGACAGGACTAGCACTAGAGCCACCACCACATAAATCAATTATTTAACCAGATAGAGTCAGAGATGCGGCAAAACTACTGAGTTGATGAAATGTGATTGCTCCATTAGAGGACAAAACACCAGAAATTTGAATGTTTTTGTGTGAGAGAGTGTGAGATACCCGTAAGAGCTGACAATTTGTGTCGTAATATGAACCACGACAAAAAGTTACTGCGTTTAAGCTCGCGCATTTGCGTTGTAATCATCATGTCGTGTTTGTGTTGGAAACCCAAAAAACAATATTAGTAACCGTGTTGTGCTTGTAATGGACCTCTAAAAACACGCACACAGCTAAATTAATCGTGTTGTAAAATGCACGACACCCCAATATGCACCCTTTAATTAGAATGTGTCTTACGTGTTGGATCGTGTCATTTAAATGCGTTGCTTCTATCAAGTAGAATTGATACGTCGTGTTCGTTACAATCGTGTTGTGTGGTCGTCAACACGGCCTATTTAGTGATCTCTGCTATCACAGAATCTGCAAAAGAACAGGTGTAAGCGTGTGGATTCAATTGGTGGCTCTTTCTTGAAAGCTTGAGCCATTTTTTTGCTGACAAACCATCCAGCCAGCAACTTAACCTTTATCCATATATATGTGTATGTATGTTACAGACGCAAACATTGTGTACCCTCCATGTCGTTTCACAAGACATTACTGTAATGGTGTAATGTCTTTTCATTTGTATGTGACTGAAAATGGACATCAAAATCATTGTCATTCACTCCTTTTCTTAGTGAAGATCAGTTTTATTTGTAGAGCTAATTCTACATTAACCAAGCTGACGAAGCATATACCACTCCCCGGTTGACACGTGTACTCGAGCATCACATTATTGTAAGTTGAAAAAACGAGGACCTGAAGATGTTCCACTTGGACACTAGGACAATGTCACCTCGTTGATGTCACGCGGGCCAGTCAAAAGCAGTCACATCATCACGTTATCGTTTTCGTGAATAAAGCATGGGTATCTTACAAACACCTTTTAAAGGCTAACCAAGTAAAAAAGTCGCACCATTTGCACGTATTGATGTTTACTTAGACAAGTTGGTGCAAACGGTTTTTGAATGATGATCAAGTCAAAAAGGCGTGCCACAACCAAATTCACCCGATCCTCGTAGACTTACTATACATTATGCATCAATCTTCATTTCAGGAAAAGGCAGAGTGTATCCACCCTGCATTGTGGCAATGTTCTTGCAACAAAAACCACAACACATCTTCATTAACATCTTCCTTAGCACACACACAACAAATGGTCCCTCACCTTTCATTTCCTGTTCAACAAAACAATCAATTGCATAGCAGAGTCTGCAAGTAGGAAAAATAATTGTATCACTTGCAATAATATTGATGGCACATGAGAATATGCTACTTTTGTCACAAGGAATCAATGTGCATAGTGTATCCCAACAACTCTTGCCAGCTTCTTCTGTTTGCCAAAACAAGAAATGCTCTTTTTTTATACTTTCAAGACATTTCTTTACACCTGGTCCCAGCTTTCATGGTTACAAAAGGACAGTTTGCTTCTCTCTTGTTAAGAACAAGAAGAAAAATATGCATAGATACATATATACATACATGGCATGAACTAAGGTTACAAAAACCCTCAACTATGGTAATGACAACAAAGCTTAGTCAATAGGAACATGAAGCAATGCAAATTTCATAGAACAAGAAACAGAAAGTAATGGGAATTAATAGCAAATACAAAAGGAATATGAAATGTTGAAGTCTTGTTTTTCATTGACAGATATTGTATGATCTCACACATGCAATGGAAAATGGTCCAAAAAGTAAAAAAAGGCAAGAAAATAACGATGGTGTTTCCGGACTTCAATCTATAGACACAACAGATGATGTTCCAAACCAAAAGCTCCAAGCCAGATCATAGTCAAATAGCCTTGACAGAATGTTGAATCATCTCCTCAAAAGCAAGCATCCAACAGGCAGCAACAGCAAAGCATTGCAAGGCTGAACAAGCACATAAATGCATAATTAGCCAACTAGTTCAGATTATAAATAATGTAAAAGCTTGGGAATATAAGAACAATCCAAATGAATTTAACCATAAAAATAATTACAGAATAACATGTTCTCATCAATCAAGTACCATGGGTTTTAAAAGTAATACCCGATGATTGAAGGTATATTTCTTTTCTTTGAGAACACGAAACAATGAAAGCTCAACTGGAGCTATTTTCTAGGTGGACAATATCATAATATATACCAAATTATTGATTTTACAGATTGATTGAACAGAACACATGCCAAAGCTAATAAGGTATGAATTATCTAATAGGAATAAAATTAACATATAGACAAACCAAAGGGAGACTAATTTCATAATTGTGTGCACAATATGTACTAAAAATTTAATTTTTTGAGGACACCAACAAATTCAACTTTGCTACCAAGTTAAAGTCGATGGATAAAACCATAAACTATTTTTTAAATCACCAACGATCTTTGAGATGCCAAATCTCATCGCCTACCAAAAACATTTTTATCCATTTTCAGTTTTATATCATTTTGCACATTCCTTTATATCTAAATAGATTGAATGCATGTACAAAATATGAGATCATATGGAAGTTGAATCATAGGTTATATATAATCAAAAGACAGATCATTAGAAATGACAGTAAATGGATCAATGGTGATATGAGAAATAGATAGATGGAGAATCAACAATTAGATCACTGAGTAGCCAATTGTGGTTTTAGAGTTTCATCATAACAATTGGCTACTCAGTGATCTCATAAAAAAAATCAGATGAACAAAACTATGTATCTATTAGACCACCCATCAAGAAGTATTGACTCTCTTTTTGTTCAATATTGGCAAGACTATAAATGTATAAGATTAGATTCAAAAAGCTTAGCTTACCATCCTTCCATGAAACCAGCAGAACTCTTTTTCTCTGGCTGAGGCTGAGCATACTGAGGAGCATAGCCAGGCTGCTGTGGAGGGTACCCTTGTGGAGGATAGCCTTGCTGAGGAGGGTACCCTTGCGGAGGATAGCCTTGTTGTGGAGGAGGGTAACCCTGTGCTGGGTACCCTGGTGGAGGGTAAGCATCCTTGGGATACCCTGTTACCAAAAAAAACAGATCAAGATCAGATTTAGAAAGCAAAACCAAAACAAATAACAAAAACCCATCGAAGAACAGTCACCAATCAACCAAAAATAGAAACAATCAGACAAAACCCAGATGAAAAATATTGAACTTTGTTGACTATTTCACCTAGTTGATGATTTTGAAGCCAAATTCAAAACAAATAACAAAAACCCATCAAAGAAGAGCCACCAATCAATCAAACAAACAAACAAAGAAACCCAGATGAAAAAAAAAAAAAAACTGAGCTTTGTTCACTATTTCACACCT